>CM060243.1:19438690-19624692 GCA_030555515.1 Acutogordius australiensis
CTGATAAATTTAGGCAATAACCTCGTTTATGTCGTTTTTTCTTGTCCAGTATTATACTTCAGTGCTTTTTGCCTATATTAAAGCCTTTTTAAGCTTTGCAAATTATTTTTCAGGGTAGAATAACTCTTAAAGTAAATAGTTAATGTAACCAAAAAAATTTCTTTCATTTTTTTATTTGTTTTTTTCCGATTTTAAGATAGAAATAACCATAGGCCTTATATTATGCTTAAACCAAGCTTGGTCTCTTTTTAAATGCCAGATTCTATTTTTTAAAAACTAATATGAAATGAATGGTTTTAACTTTTTATTGCTGATAAAATATTTTTAAAGGTTAGGCTGTTAAAAATTTCATCATGAAAATTTGTATCCTTGGTTAGGACATAAAAATATTGGCTTGTTATTTAAATAAAATTTTGCTTTAGGCTTATTATTTTAGTTTGAATATTTTAATGCAATCTGGAATTTTATATTCTTAACAAATTTGTTCAGGTATGTTTTTCTTTTTTCATAGTTAAAAATAAAAGATTCTTATAATTGACTCACTTAGCTTTATTTGCATAAAAATTTTTATTTAATAGAAAACAAACGTATTTTGCCGTGACTTAGCTGCCCTTATACCTTCTGCTCACTTTTTCAAAAGGAAAAAAACTGGGTTAAACACATTAATAAAGAAGGCAGTTGAAAAGGAGTTTACTGATCTTATTTTTATAAATGATGATAAAAAATCACCAAGTAAGTTTGATTTATTATATTTTCTAAACATATTAACAGGCTATATATTTTAAATTGATATGTTCATATATTTAAGGTTCATTGATGATTTGTCACCTGCCTAACGGACCTACTGCATTTTTCAAAATACTGACTTTTAAACTTTCATATGATTTTAAGGTTTTATCTATTTATTGAATTTGATGCTTTTTATATATCTTTTTTATGTCATATCTCAATTTCTGTTTTATTTTACATTATAAAACTTATATATATAATTTTGATATATTATGTAAAATTATGGTTTTGTTAAGTCAACAAAAATAATGTCAGGGAAAAGAAATTTTTGACACTGAACCTTATCTCATATATATTTTCCGTTTTTCGTAATTTCTTTCGCCTTCGGGCATTTTGCTCCGTCCATATCGAAAAAATGGCCTTTGATCGAATTGGCAGATTTTGCGATCAAGAATACCCCAAAGAAAAAAAATTCAAGAATCTTTGCATATTAAAATTACTTGTAACATATATTTTTTATCTCAATTAATGAAAAATAAAATTTTTAAGTATATTAAGCTCTTGCATCATCATTTAGATTAACATATTTGGTACCCCACCTAAATATAAATTTAATCGGTTTATAATAAAAATATATTTTGAAGTTTGAATTTAACAGTTTAACTGTTTCTTATACAATAATATTTTTTTAATATTTTTGTTCTTTTTTGTTTGTTTTTTATACATTTATTCCTAATAATAGTTTATAGCTGATTTAAGTTATAATAACGGTAAACGAATTTGAAAATTTCTAAGATGGCAAGTTTAATCTCTTAACTCTCAAAAATTGTTGACCTGTGCAGAAAAAAAGTAGACATATATCAATGATTGTGTATCGACATTTACAAATTTTTAAAAATGTTTAAATAATCTAGTTTTAATATCAAGTTTTGCCTTTTTATAGCACGGAACACGTAGGAAATACGCCGAAAATCCAGAAGTCGTCTTAAATAATTTTACTACTCCTTTGGGACAAGTGATAGGTCAAATGTTTGCCGTTCTATTTCCCCAAGCTCCCGATTTTGTTGACCGGAGGTTGGTTACCTTCCACAATCAAAGGGATTACATTTTCTTCCGACATCATAGGTAATACCATTTTTATTTTCCTGTTTAGTAAATTAGGTCAGCTAGAAATTTATCGGTTAACTTCTTTTTTTTCTGCCCCTGAAGGTTAAAAGCATAAAGCTGATTAGATTCGGGGCCTGGTGCTTTGTAAAGGTATAGATGTTATAAATTTATGAAATGACTTTTTTTTGTAAAGGGCAAAAGTTTATTTAAAAAACGACTTATTGAATATTCACATTTTCTTACAAGCTTAAACCAAACCATTTTTTTGACTTTAAAGGACGATGCATGTAATGGTTTTTACACTCGAGTTAAGCAGCGTTGAGGTGGTTATTAGATGTGTGACCGCTGACGATGTCCATTTTTCAGAGAGCCTAGGCCAAAACTACCGGCGCGTGTAAAATCGCATTTAACTCTGCGGGGTTTGGTGTAGAGTTGAAAAAGCCAAAGTCCTGCTGGGTAAGCCGTCCACACCACAAGATTTTTTTCTTTGTTGACTTTAAGACCCACTTATAGGTTTTTTTTTTTACAAAAATGCCCATTTTTTAGTTTTTTGCAACTCTGAATAGATTTTAACTTTATAGCAAACTCTAGTAGCTGTATTATGGTAAATAATGGCTTTTGCATTAAATTTTCGAAATTAAATATTTTTTTTTAAAATGAAAGTAATAGAATCATTAATCTCAGAATATAATTTTAACCACACTTCTTTACAATTTAAATCAAATTTAAAAATTAATTTATTACACAATTCATGGTGTTTGTTTATTTAAATAATTGGGTATTTTTATTTTAATATTTTAATTTAGTTTTTTATTTTTTTTACATAAGAATTCGGGAAACACGACTCACTGCAGAATTAAATAAACAATATTTATTTTTTAACTAATATTTTTATTTGTCAATTCATTACCCAGGTATGAATTTAAAAACGGCGAACGCGTAGCACTAAAAGAGCTTGGGCCACGTTTTACTCTTCGACTTCAATACCTACAAAAAGGATTGTTTGATCCGCAAAATGGTGAATATGCTTGGAAACTTAAGGTCAAATACAAAACTTAATTAAAATAAAAATTTTAACCACTTTTTATTCCTTTTTTTAATTATTATAAAATTAATATTTATATATCTTCTAGCGCCATCAAATGGAAAAGAATCGACGGAAATTTTACTTATAACACCTTTATACTACAATATTTCTTTGATTACATTGAACCATGATAAAAAAAATATACAATGAGGCTACATTTGGTTGTTTATATTGTTTTTACAAAGACCGCCTACTATTTTACTAAATAATTATTGTTAAAACTAATAAAATATAAAATTTTTAGAAATATATAACCAAAAATTTTAAAACATAATAATAAGGGATAATTTTTTGTTTACTATAATTTTACACATATAAAGATCGACAAAATTGAAGTATTCTGGATTTCTTTTTACTTTAGATCAATAACATTATTCTTAAATTTCAATCTTTTCTTTAGAGATCAATTTCGGAACAGATTTAGTGTCTATAAGATATTGACCCCCACATTTTTTTTAAAAGATAGACCAATTTGTTAAAAGAAATTTATTTGCTAATGTATGTATTGCTTTTGAACAAAGGTTTGGGTGATTAAAAATAAAAAGTTTTTTTCTTTTTAGTGGCACCCTTAAGGACTCTGACTCTTTTAACCCTAGCAAAGCAATTAATAATGCCGACGGGTTACAAAATAATATTTTTGCTCGCACGATGGCGCCTAGGTTTTTAGCCTCGGCGCTTACTATGAATATTTTAGGATAGGGCATACTGCCTAAGCAAGCCACTTAGCAGCTTCAAAGTGGTTGTACAGACCGAAGAAAATAGCCGTACATGGAATCGAACTCAAATACATGTGAGATACGAATGTGTGCCAATGAGTTAGTTATCTTAGCTGATGGTGAATTTTTAAAAAAATGCCTTGTCGTTAAATTAACTACGTCAATTTTGTCTATTTTAAAAGTAATAATATATTTTTTATAAAAAAAAAGGTTTAAAGTAGATTTTTGGGGGTAAAAATTATCAAATCTTTTTTAATGTAGTAAAATTTTTCTAAATATAAGAGTCTTGGCGATAATTAGTTTGATATCTTTGTGACTAATATGGTCACCAAACTAAGGAACTGATAATTCGAGGTATTCACATCAGGATTAACAATATATTTTTAATAAGACAAGCCCTTTAAAGTTGGCTATAAGTATGTTTTTTACCTATCACTTTTTTCAACATTCTTCTTTTAATAACGAAGCCGCATGCAAACTAAACACTTCCGACTGGCCCCCAAATATATTTATTGCTCAATTTTTATTATTTCTGTATATGTCAAAACTGATGGTAAAGAGGTATTTAATTTTAACCATCACTCCGCCTGGAAAAAATTTGTTTGATATCAGACTTTATCGGTATATCAAATATTGGGTTAACTTCTTTTGTAAGACATGTGCTTTTAAGAATAGTAAAAAATTCTCTAGCATTTTAATCTAACAGTTTTTACTGCTGTAAATGTAAAATTCATTTATAATATGCATAAACAATATATAAATATTTAGGTGAAAAACAAAGGGTCACAAATATAAAGCCAATATTATTAATTATGGGTGTTTATATGTAAATATGTTAAATATAAAGAGTTGGACATATAGAATTTAAAAATGCATAGTATTTTAATCATAAATAAAATAATGCATTCTTCCATAAGGGCACATGCAAAGTGAGGTTTTATTTTTATTAAAATTTTATTTAGTAAAAAAACGAAAATAAAAAAGTTGTCAAATTTGGTGTATGCATATAAAATGCTTTTTCAGAAATATTGAAAAATATAAAATTTTTAAAATTTTAGGCAAATAAAAACTCACTTTACAAGTGGCCTAAGCAAAATAAAAAATTGTAATAAAAAATTATATGTAAAAGAATCAATTATGGCAAAGGTGGTCAAATAAAATTAACGTTCCTAAATAAAACACGGCAACTATTTTATTATATTTTAGTAATTTATTGTTAAGTTAAATATAAACCAAAACATTTACAATAATTTATAAAACAAATAAAGATATTTGTTGCAAACATGCTTCAAGAGATCATTTTTCTAGCTTGTAAAGATTTCGTTGTCGTTATTAAATAGTATAACTAAAAACAAATTGAAACTAAAGTATTAATGCAGATTGACGGCAAAAAATAGTTAAAAAATCACTTTATTTGGATAGACTTTACATTTATTTAAAGAAATAAGTTTCGGGCAGATTGGAATAATATCGCTTTTGTTAAGCTTTTATATTTTTTTCCCCGGCAGAGAACAATATTACTCATCTCAGAAATTACTCTAAAAAAATAAGAAACTTTAGAAATTAATTTAATATTAATGTGGTTCAATTTTTTAAGTTATTGGCCCTTAAAAACGGAGTAATTTTTGCAACAAAAAAAAATTAATAACAAGCATTCTATTTGTATGAAATTTCTTATCCCTGGCGAAAAAAGAGCTATAAACTTTTGCTCGGTTTTTAATGTACGCGTCTATATATCTATTATTAATATCACATAAGCGAATAAATGCTCCTCTAAGCTCCATTTTTAGATTAAGGTTTTTAAGATCCATGTTTTGTATCGAGGCCTCCTTGTAAACTTTCTTCCTCATCTTCCGAGTCTTCTTCATAATCGACCAGACTAGAAAGAGGTGATATCTAATTTTTACAAATATAAATTTATAAAACCAATTTTTCCAATCAATGAAATATATACTAAATAATATCCTAAGTTGAGGGCAAGATAAGATAACAGACATATTAAAATCTTACAAACATATTCACAAGTTGTTTAAATTACATATATCGACATTTATCATAGTTTTCAAATATTTATGGTAACAAATAATTTATTAGTCCTTTCTTCACTTTTCCGTTTTCGATTTAACCACAAACTTTGATAAACTTGCTTTCAAAATTTGTAAAAACACTAAAATTTACATTTTTGAGCTTGAAACTAACACTGAAAAAAAAATTTATTTTACAAAAATATACATCATTACTTCTATATTCAATTAAAAATTTTTCAAAAAGTGAGATATTCCCGACCTTCTATACTAAAAAAAATTTATTTTTCATTTGTAAACAAAAAATGCTCCCCTACTCATAATATTTAAACAATAAAAAAATTGGCTTTATGCCCTTTGATACCCAAAACCAACATTTACACATAGTTGTTTCTTTAGAGAACAATAGCAACGGCTTATGGACGCATTGTATTTCATTTTTAGAGACCCGTATATTTCCAAACTTCAAACGGATATTTTCGCTGTGGATTATATAACTCCGGCAAATCATTCTACATGATGGCCTTATATTTAACATTTTTTCCTTTTTTGAGCATTAATAAGACAGAACTCTAACAACTCACGACCATCCAAAAAATAGTGAAACTTGTCAAAGATTGATTTTGTGACCTCAAGTATTTTAAAGGTGCTAAAATTTAAATTCTTATGTTTCTTGTCTAAACAATGAGATATTGATTAGATAAATCAAGCTCAAACATCCACATTAAGGTTATACAGATAATTTTGCATCAAACCACAAGATACAACTAATACCGAGAATTATATATTCAGTTTAAATTTATGTAATTTTTTTCAATAAATGAGTTATTTATTTTAACATTATTATATAAATAATCCATGTTTGTCTAGCTTATTCGAATTTTGTTATGCTAAAAAAATTTGAGATAAAAAAATAATCGAATTACTTTGCCGGTTGATAACATAGAGGGAGAAACGGGTTTAGGGAGTTCCACGTTTGTGAAATTTTCAGGAGACTTGGCTTTGGTGGTTTCTGATTTCGAGGGTGATGTCTCGTTAGAAACATCTTTAGTTGAGACGGAAGGCATATTGTGATTATTATTGTTGTTAGGTTGAGCGGAACTGGATAACGTAAACGAGATGTGTTTATGATGTTTTAATAAGGGTTGTTTAGTAATGGTATCATTTTCTGCGGAACGTTTTGATGAAATATTTTTATTTGTCGTATTAGAGTTAGTGTCAAACCCTTGGTCATTTGATGTTTCCTGAAATGTAGCTCCAATTTCGGCATTCATAACTTCTGAAGTATCATGTGATTCAACGAATGATTGCTTAAAAAGGGGACTCGTCGTTTTAGGGAGAAGATTGATATTGTTTTCTTCTTGATTTGCTAAATTATGTTTAGTAGTAAGACTATTTGCCCTGGTAGTTTTAAGTGAGGGCAAGGTTGGGTCATCACAAATGTCTGAGGCCTCTTTGAATAATGCTTTTTCAGATATAGTAGATTCATGGATTGATAGTGTCTCCTTCTTGTCTTGTTCGCCAACTTTGAGACCTAACAAATACATAAGGTCAATAATTAATTTATGTAACAAAATATTAAAATTACAGTACTAAAAATTTTTTTAAGGCAGTATTTGAAAAGAATATAACCTTTAATATCAGCTTCTGACATGAGAGGTCCATATTCAGTCCTCTCTTCTGACTTAATCAAAATCTTTTGGGTTTCGATTGGATCTGTGTTATTTTCTTCATCAATGTCATCTTCCGATTCAAACCATGCATCTTCCTGCCGTCGTTCCAACTCCTCACCCAATTTCTTTATACAAAAAAGTTTTAAATCTTATATATTCAATTTTGATAATTTAGTAAAATTTCACAAAAAAAATTTTTTTAAAAAAATACTCATAACTACTAGATTTTACCAAAAGCCTGAACAATTTTTTTCGACATTTTGCTATTAAAACTGTTATGCTAAATAAAATACACAAAATATATAGACGCAATAAATTTTCTCTTTTTTATCTTAACCAGTATTTAAAAATTGATTTTAAGTTAAATAAAAAAGTGCAAAAAATTTTTAATGTTATAATATTTAGTTTTTACCTCATTAGGGTTATCTATTATTTGACAAATTAGAAAGTACACCTTAATCAAATGACACTCTGATGAAAATATTTAAACATCGCTAATTTTTACAGATTTTCTGACGTAACATTTAAAAGTTAAAATAGTGCACGTGCCACTCGCTATAATGCAATATCTTCGGATGACCCTATTTTTCTTTTTTTAATCTCCCTAATATTTAAAAAGAGGGAAATTATATTTTTTTGAAATTATTTTCAGTTTCATTAATATGAAAACTTTATTTTGGCAAATTAAAAATATCGATAGTTTTACGAGTATTTTTTGGTTTTTTTTGTTATTTACGCTTTCTTATCCATATATAAATTTTTTAATTCCAACTCTTTAAATACTTTAATATATAAACATAGCTCAAATCGTAATGAAAATATGATGAGATTTGCGTTTATTAATAACTAGGGTTAATTTGTAAACAATGTTTTACTTTTAAGCTTTCAGGATTAATGTGATCTTCTTGGTCAACCTCGTTCTCGTCATTAATTCCAGTGTCAGCTGAAAGCGGTTGAATGAACGAGGATGTGACACCGGCTGATGAAAATGGGGAGTCATGTTGCCATGATTTATTTGGGTTTTGGGCGGCAATTTTTACCACGGTAGATTTAATTAATTTGGACGTTGCGGGAGATGGGGACGAAGTAAGGCGACTGACAGTTTCGCTTGGTTGTGGACTATTTTAAGTAGTTAAATTGAATTAAAAATTAGAATAAATTACACATTTCAAAAAGTTAAATTAAAATAAGCATATTGGAAAAGGATTAACATAAAAAAACACATTTTTTTAATTGAGACCGAAATTTTAATTCAAAATGCATTAAAATAATCAGAAAACATGTGTTTTAGATGAAAAATGCAGCAAAATGGGTTATAGACAAATCAAAGCATGATTTTAAAAATTATTGTGTTATGAATCAGGCGATAAAATTTTTCGGGAAATGTTAAGTGGGTAAACTTACAAAATTTTATTGGCAAATATTAGTCGTAAAAAATATTTTGAACAAATTATAGTATAATTTTTTCTTTTTGCAAAATATCGAGTTTGACCACTTAATAAAAATTAGGAAAGTACAAAAGTTATGCACACCTGGTGGTCAAATTGGTATCAGGGCTTAAGCTTGCGGTTGAAGAATTAACGGGAGTATTGTCCGTATTAGAATTGGTATCTGGGGAAAGCAAATGTGGTTTTAAATCACCATCACCGTTTGGGTATACTTCGTAACTATATTAGATTAATTGTGATATATACTATAAGCAAGTTGACAAAAAATTCATATGCAACACTTGATTTTCTTCCTTTTCTTTGTTTTCCTCTGGATAATTCCCTTATCTGTTTTAGCTAAAATTTCAAACTGGGCACTTTTTTGAAGCCAAAATTTAAAAAAAAATAAAAAGATAGAAATATGAAACATATTTTTTTCTTATTGAAATCAACAGTTTACTTTTTATTTAAAATAATGAGAACAAAAGTTTTAGTATTTAAGCTCTATCATCCACTGGTTTAAAATATACTAGTTTGAAATAAAAATATTATTTTTAGTTTAACTGTTTATATATACTTTCTTTCAATATTATTTTGTTTTATAATCTTTTTTGTGTTTTTAACATTGAAACTATCAACATTGTTAGATGGCTTATATATTCAGATTAGATAAAACGGTGTACGGATTTAAAAGTTTTAAAGATGTTAGGTCTGGTTTCAAACGTTAACTGATAATGTCAATGCCGAGCTGTGTTATTAAAAAATTCTTTATTTTATTGTCACTTTGAATTTTTATATAACAATTTAGAAGCGATTGTAACTTAACCAGGTTTGAAGAAATTTCTCTAATTATTATGCATTTTTATAAAAATTCTTTCAACAATCACATGCTCAAATGCTCGATGAGAAAAATAAGGATGAACTAATAATATCCAATAGCTAGTATTTGACGGCATATTTAAAGTTTTTGAATATAAAAAGTATGATCGTCTAAATTTCTTAAGCTGTTACTCAATTTAATTTTTTAAAATCAACAAAGTTTTAGTTTAATACCTTTATTCAATCACATAAAGGGATATTTGTTAGTTAAACATGAGACACTTATTGATCGGATATAAAATTGCCATTAAAAATTCTTTCAACTTATACACTCTCTTATAATTCTTGTAAAAAGTTGATTTTTGTTCCTGCGCAAACAAAACAATAGAATTACAATAATAATTATTTTAAAACCTTTGCTGAAAACTATTTTGGTGTGAAATGTGTAGAAATCCTTGGATTGTTGAACCATTGTGAATTGAAGAGGCTGGTGATTTTATTGAAGAATTAACACCAGAAACTTGCATGTGCTGGTCGTATCGCGTTTTGAGCTTTTTAAAAGTGTCTACATAATCGACCTATTTTTAAAAATACAAAATTTCTTAAAACAAAATTTTAATGTGAAAAAAATAATAAATGATATGATAAAAAAAATTTATAAATAAAATGAAACATAGTAAGTAGTAAAATTATATTTACCTTATCTAGGCCATATTTTTTGCCTTCGTTTTCGTAATAATTCTCAATAAAATTTATGTTGAGAATTTTGATATCTTCCTAAATATTACAAATAAAGCAAATTGTAAATTAAATGTGTAAATTTCGATTTTTTCAACTAGCGTATTCAGAAACGCTGGACAAAAATTTAATAAATTAGATTAGATATTGCACACAAATATAATTTTGATCTAAATAATTTATATTATTATAAAACAAAACTCATTACTTAACTCACCAGAAGTTAGATTAAAATCAAAATAACTTAACTTTAATAATTTAATAGATAGTTTAACAAAAAAGGGTTGACTTAAAATCAATACAAAATATAATAAATTCTCAAAATAAGATAAAAAAGGTAAATATTAAATTAAAGAAACACAACTTATATTATAAAAAAATTAAAACAACCATATAAATGAAATCGAATAGCTCCAATATAGCACTGTTAAGCAAATTATATCGCTTCCCGTTTCGTACGAAAGCTTCTATTACAGGTTTAAAGAGAGAATTTTTGGTTATGTGTCGATTTAAATATTCGTCTTTCAAGTTAATTGCATTGCGGAGGAGTCGAAGTGCAGCTTGAATATTTACATTAAATTTAGTAATAAAGCATATGCTAAATTATAGACGAAAAAAAGAAAATATGTATTTAAATCTAATAAATAAAATTTAATAACCAGACATGGTAAAGTTTTTCTATTAAATAATTTAAAAGCAAAGGGCTGAAAAATAATTTCATTCACAATGTTAATTAAGCAACAAAAGTATTTAATTTGTTAAAAAATAAATACATAACAAATTGTATTACAAATTTTAAATTGCTTTATAATTAACAAATTTTTTAAAATATTTTTAATATTAAGGAAAGAATAAAGCTCCCAAATAAAAAATATATTTACAAAGAACGAGGAAATGGTGTTTGCTTTGCATAAGAACAAGGGTCCGCCGGAAAAGATCTTTGTTGGTGAAATAATTTTTGGAATGGAAAGTGTGATGGGCATTGTAGAAAGATAGGATTTCAATTATTACGCTAAGCAGATGAGCCGTTTTATAATCATCTAGTTCAGCAATATATAAAAAGTTGTTTAGGGCATGTTCGAGTTTTTGTAGAATTTCATATTTTAAAATTACTGTTCGTCAAAAGTATTATATGTGCTTATGATTAAATTTAGCAACCTTTTGCAAATGCGTTTCTTCATAATAGAAAATTTTCCATAGAAAAAGGATATATTCCACATGGCCACAAATAATTTCTTTTAGGACTCAAAAATAGAAAAACTTCATTTATTATATTCACCAGAAGGCAAATAATGCAAATGTAATTTTTTAACTTTTACAAAAACCAAAATGGTTTTAAATAACGACTGTATTAGGCTATACAAGCATTTATATGTATTTTTAAATATTACTTCTGCCAAATAAAACCATTGGCAGTAATTATTAAATGTCAGTGCTAAAAAACCAAACTGAAATCTTTTATGACAATGGATATCTATAAGTTCTAAATATATATGGGTTGCCCATATATATTGCCAGAAAACTTATAACAACGCCACTATTACTAAATGTTATTCAACTTAACCATTGCCGTAAAAATTGTGTTATATTTGGATTAAAAATACTTTATAAAGAAAATAAACCAAATAATACGTCAACCTTCCTAATCAAAAAGTTAATTATATTTTGTAAAATCCTGTTAAAATATAAATAAAAGACACATAGCACCAAACAGAAAATATTCGGCAAAAGAGTTTAATAAAACTGGATAAAAAGTTCATCTTCCATATTTTAAAAAAAATTATGAAATTAATAAGCCACCAAAACAATTATTTTTTACCTTTTGAAAGCTTGGCTTCTGAAGTTTTTGCGAGCAACGGGGCAACGAGAACGTGAAAATTATACTTGTAGAAAACGGATAAAAATTCGGCTCTTTCACCTTTCTAAAATGTTAATTTAAAAAATAATGATTTAACGTAATAAAACATCCTTAAAATGAGTAAATACAAAATAATTACATACAAAGTTGCATTGATCAAATTACATTAATTACACTGGACAACAATATTTGAACGACCCTAAGCTTCATTTATGGCTGGTTTTTGGTCAAGTTTTTGGCGCTAATCATGAATATGAAATCAGAATTTTAGCCAATGCCTCAGATATTCAGTTATTCGGTGTCAAAATTGAGAATTTTCAATTTTTGGCGTATTTTGGGCTTCTATATCATAAAACCTTTGGCTAGCAACAAAAGTTTGAAAATATATTTGGATAACGGAAACATTCATTATTAACGTAAGGGGTTTTAATTTTTTTAGAATATTTATTTATTTTTATAAAATTAGTGGTTTTCGTCATAAAATCCGATTTTTGATCCTAATTAACTTGAAAGTAAATTGCTAATAATTTTTTTTAAGGAATCTGAATATGCCAATAGATTTTTTGGAAAATTAATAGTTAAAGAATGTGAATTTTTTTATAAAAAAAAATTGGAGGCATTGGAAAAAAAACTAAACCTATCGTTATCGCAAGAAAATTCTCTACAAAAACCTTTAAAAATCGTTGCTGTTGTTTTTTTTGTCCAGTGTTATCGCACTTATAATAGAATTGCCTCCAAAAATATATATTTTAAAAAAAATTACATTTGCTGACATATTGTCGGGGTCTGCAATCGTTTTTAGTATCAGTGAAATTTGCATGGCGTTACCCAATTCTTTAGTTTTATTAAAAAAAAGTAAAGGCTAAAAAATGATATAGCAATATGAACATATATATTAACCAATTTATGTATCAAATTATTTTTAAGTACTAAACTAATAATTATATATAGGATACCAGGATCAGGATCACAAATCATTTGTTCAATCAAAACGTTGAGGAAATAAGTATCCTATAGATATACAAAAAAAATATTTTATTAAGAAGTGTAATATATTCTGACGTAAGTATTTCAAAAATGATTTTTTTAGAGCCGACTAAAAAATTAAATTATATTTTGTGAAATTATTTAGATGAACGTTTAACCAAAATTAGATAAAAAAAAAAGGTATAATTAAATTTATTTAATTTTAAAAACCTCTTCTTGACTCGTGTGGCATTCCTTTATAATGAAATCGCGAATTTGAGAAGGATTAAATTCAACCAAGAACCATAAAATATCAATTATGGCATTACGTGTTATCTCGTCGTCACAAGGCTAGTTATATTATAAATAAATAGCGCTGTCAAATATGCATAAAAATAAATAGAAAAAAAATATATTTTTGCATAATGCAAAAAAATGCTAAAATTTGATTTTTCCACAATTTAGCTTGATATATTATTTTTTATTCAACCAATAAAAAAAAATTTTATCATTCCAAAATTCGGGTTAAAGCGTGTCCTTTGTAATAGATATCGACAAAACCTTCTATATCACCAATCTACATAGATCAAAACTTAACTAGATTGATTCTAGTTTGTGTATTATTTTTCTTTTTTTTTATTACTGGAATCATTCCCAACCTGCTATATAGACATTCAAAATTTAGATAAATTTAAAAATGACATTTTTTGCAACATCAAGACTTAAAAACTAAACGGGGGATATTTTTTGTCTCCTTAAATTAGAAGGGTAACAAAATTTAAATAGAATAGCGTCCATGCTGTCACATAATTTTTAACAATCTCATAAAAAACTAGAAATATTATTTTAGTTTATAATCTTTAAAATAATTTAACTTTTTATAAGCTATTTAGTATTTAGATAGGTGCCATTTTAGGGTTTTTTGTAAAAAATTTCGGTGTGTACAAAGTAAAATATTTTTTAGACGAAAATAGGGGGAAGAGTGATAATAAGGTCTGGTAGAAATATATTTGGCTTAGTTTATATCTGCTCGGTAAACTAGGTTTAGAATTGTGAACCAGTGTGTTTTCAAAATCTCGTTAAAAATATTATTTGAATTAAATTATATATATGTGAAAAATGCACTATTCGTGAGCTAATAGCTTAGCCAATAAAATTTCATATTTTAATTTTTGTAAATAATTTGCATAATGGGTAAAATTGTGTTGCAATATCTATTTTTACATTTAGTTTCGATGAAAAAAATAATAAATGGAAAAAAAGGAGCCCTTAGTTATAGAGCAATTTTCATCCCAAAATTTATAATGAAGCGAACGTGATTGAGAAATTGTGCTGACAGAAAATATTTCTATTAAAAAATCTTATAAATATTTATTATCCCGACGGGAAGTTTTAATCGATGTGTAATATTACACGGTAAGAGTTTAAAAGAGTGCGTTTCAAACAAAAATTGTAAAAATTTAAATACATTCAAAAAATTAATAAAAAAAAATAAAATAAGCCATTACCAGTAATGATTCAAGTACCGTGAGTATGCCTTTTTGCATGATAGCCTATGTACATAATAATGAAAATAAGTTAATAAAAGAAGCTTAGCATGGTAAATTCAAAATTAATACAAAACAAAAATTCATGAGTGATAGAATATGTAAACGGATATATTTATTTAGATAGATTTTTGTCATTCAAAATATATAATTAAAACATTTATAGCTATAAGAATTATAAGAATTTAAAACTTTACCTTAAAAAATTTTTCTTTGTTATGAGACTGGAGAGTTTGGGAGAACAGGCAGAACTCTTTGAAAAAGAGGATTAAATTTCGTTTTGGTTCGAGTGTCGTAGTTTCAGACGAGAGCTGATTAAACCCATCAAGCAAGAGTTGTTCATCGTCCTGTTAAAATTAAAAAAAATTAAAACATGTTATCAAAAAATTTTATCCTAGGGTACCCTGGATGGTGAAATTAGTAAATGCTATAAGTTTCGACCAGGTCCCGTCGGCGATCGCGATAAGCCGGGTTTGATAATATAATGGGCGGAAAGGAAAATTAATTTTTTTAGATATTGGTATCTCAGTTGAAGGAGACGGCCAAACTAATTTTGTCAAAAGGCAATAAAAGCCCGAGGGTTCATAAAAATTAACTTCTCTTCTCCAATTAATACTTTTGGTTTTTAAGCCACAAATATTTTAGCCCTGTATGAAACATTTAAAAGTGCTAAAAAATGATGAATTAGCGAGCTAAATAATCAAAATAAAAAAAATAACAGCTAAATATTGTCGATTCTATTTTAAGATATAGCTTTCTGGAAAACTAAATTAGAAGTTGAAAAATATTCAAAATTAATAAAATAATTATCTGAAAGGTAAAGCAGAACAAAAATGGATAATTTTCTTTCCCATTTGAATTTCAATATGAATTTACATCAGTAATTACTATAAAAAACAGTGTGAGGAATGAGCGGTCATTTGACAATTTTTCATCTTTTAAAATTTCTACTTGGTATTTAAAGTTTGCAAAAAAACTAATTAAAATAGATGAAATTCAATAAAATTAAAGTTTATGCATAATAAAAAAAATACATCTTTTTTTTAATCTTAAGCTGGCAAAAATAGTCAGTATATGCATAAGTAAATTTTTAAATGTTTATAGTAAGTTGAAAATTTGGCCGACGAAAAAACGAGATAGGAAATGTTGACTAATAGTAACTATTAAGATCAATGAAAAAAAAAATAATGTTTCGGATAAACCTGAATAAAACTAACGATTTCGAGTTTGTTAAAGAAGAGGAAAGAGGTGAGGGACGAGAGAACGTTTTCCTCAAAGATTGAGGGCTGGGGAAAAATAACATCTTGAATGTATTGAACGCGGTAGGTTTGATGGATTTTACTAAGAAGTTCCTTATTCGTTATAGGGATGGCTTCCTTGAACTTAGCCTCTTTTAGAATATATTCCCGGTGGTTTTGTTTATGACAACCTAAAAATATATTGTATATGGTGTACTGAAAAGTCAAATATGTTCAAACATTTGAGGTATAATAGGTATTACTACAAAAAACTATATGAAATTATATTGGCGTTTTTTATTGGAGCCTTTGTAGAAACCATGGTTATTAAAGGTAAATTTGAAAATATCATTTAATTATAGGTTAAAATAATACTTTTATATACATAGTTTAGTGCCTTTTCCAACCCTGGTACCATAAGGTGTATAAGGCAAGACATTAAAATAAATAAATATAAAATATTTATAACTATTAATGCAAAAAAGTTTTTTATACAATTTTTTTTAACCTTATATTTGTTTTGGGCAAAACTTATCAAAAATTTGAACGCAGAAAGAAAATTAACTCCTTAACATTTTTTTGAATATTTTTTATTTTAGCTAACATCCAACTAATTTTAAATATGAATGTTAACATACTGCCTTATTAAGCCTGCCATGCACAAATTAAGGTGTGACGTCCTCAAAAAGAACGAAGGAAGGATGAGGTGGTTTTTTAAGCGTTAAATTTTAAATTTGATTATATTGTCAACTCGTGTACTGATTCCTCTTTTCTTATATTTCTGGTGCGTATGTTGATATTAAATCCCTGCCAATTCATAAGCTTTTAAGATCAAACGCTAATTTTTATATTTTACAACAAAATAGAAAGATTAAATAATATTTTAAAAGTATCTAATTATTTAATTTATTGGTGCTCAAGTGTTTCAATTCCATATTAATTTCAAAAAAAAAGCTTTGGTTACTTCTTTTAAGCAAAACAATCTTTATCCCTAGTTAGGAAATATTATTACATCCTCATTTAAAAGAAAAAGTTCGGGTTTTAAAAAAAAAATTCAGTTTTAATTTTCATTTGTATTTTTACCGACACTATTAAAACAGGCTAACACGAATAGGTCAAACAGGACAGAAATTTAAAAATTAGACAGCAATATCAATCCAGCTTTTGCAAATGAATTATGAATAACTGTGTTAAATGAAATCAATTTAAAAAAATCAAAATTAAGCCTATAACTTTCTATTGAAATATTTTAAAATATGGGCCCATGATACACTGGAATACACAAGAGCATTTTATATCAACTACAAAATGTTGTTTGCTATAATCGAAAATTCTACAAAATAATAAATATTATTTTTTACCTATCAAGGAGAGGGTATATGGTTTTGTAGATTCTTTTCCCGCTATATGCGTTTGAGTGTCTGTTACTGGACTAGATTCCTGTTTTATTTTAACCTTAGTCTCATCGTCTTCATCGGTCTCCATATAAACTATTTTATCACCGCTTTCCTTTTCGGAAGCCTTGGAGTCGGAGCCGTCGGATAATTTTCCATCCTGAACATCCTTTATAGAGTTCGGCTCATCGACTGTTTTTTCGTTACTTTTCACCATCACGTCTTTTTTGTCATTCGACTTATCAGAATTCTCATTTTTTGGTGTGATTCCTTTAGGTAAAACCTCGTTTTTCAAATCTTCTGATTTTAATACCCGCGGCGGTAATGTTGGATCATATTCTAAGCATCCTAATATGAAAACAACATTGAAGTAAATAAAATATATGATTATTATAATGTAAAAACAATAAGGCAAGTTATAAAAATATTAAAATTATAATTGTAAAAATAGGTAATATAATTTTAATTAAAAACTGCAATTCACCAAAATATTTGTTATTTTTTTAATTATACAAATTCTTTTAATATAAATATTTTCATATTTATATACACGGCCATTTAAAAAAATTATAATTACTGTAAAATATAACACTTTGCAACAGGAATGGGCAAAAGCTATTGAATTAAATTATATGTAACAATTAAATTTTTTTAACTATCATATAGCCTAATTAAATTTTTTAAGGGCTAATTATGTCTGTTCGACATAAATGTTGCATTAAGTATAAATAAGCCTAGTTAATTCTTCTAGTGTTAAACATCTAACAAGGCTTGCTTAAAATTATTGACATTTTTTGGCTACAAAACAATGTTTAAGCGGTGAGTTTACCAAAATTATTAACTAATTGGCAATAATTAACAGCAGACGTTTTTATTTAATTAAGCGAAAATGGGAAAAATAAAATAATTTTTACCCAAATTATTAACAACTCTTATAGATGCAAAAAATTTAACTTAAATATTAATTATAGCTAAGTCAAACTTTTTGGACATTTAACAAAAACAGTGTGCTTGTTAAAACAAATTATTTCAATAACAATTATTTTTGATTAACATGGCCATCCTGATTTGCAATTCATATAAGCAATCTTATTAATAAATCATTTGGTTGAGGAAAAAAATAGAGAAAACTGCAACCTATAACATCCACTATCGTATCATCTGCGAGCAGGAGTTCAAGGACGGCGTTACGATTAAGGAGAAACAAATTTTTGAGTATGGCAAATATGTGGTGAAGTCCGTTTATATCCTCGAGGTCTTCACACATACGAAAAACCTCGAGGAGACTAGTGATGTAATCTTGAACTTCGATTGCATTCGACAGCTTCTCTCGTTTATTGGCCTGACTCAAGGTTACAATGCCACCAACGCCAACGTGATCAGCAACGATGGCTGCAATTTCAGGCAATCGGGATATCTCACATTCCGGAAGAATCAATTCCCCGGTGGAATCCGACGAAGCGTCCAAAATAGAGGAAGTTGTCAGGGTTGTTGAAAATTGAGGCGAAATTCCTGTTAGCTGAAACTGGTGGTTGCTATCAGCATGATTGTTAGCTTCAAAGCTCATATTTCCGGAGACACCGCTAGTGTTAAAATAATTATTGGCAAGGCCACCGGTCCCAGAAGAATAATATGAGCTGGACATGGTCCCGCCGCCCGAAGTATTTGTTGATAAAGAATTTTCCATTGTAAAAAAATTGCCGAACCCACCTGTATCACTACTGTTGGTGGTATTATAACCGGCCGTCGCAAGTCCAGCTAATCCGACACCGACGAGGTTATCCTCAGTGAGGGGTGAGCTGTACTTGTCCAGGTCGACGTCCTCAAAATCGTCTTCGTAACTAAAGTTAAAGGGCGATGTTGAGGAGGAATGATGATGAGTCGTACTGGTTAAAATACTGTGGTGCTCGGAGGACACGCTAGAAACATGGCTTAAAGAAACGCTATCATTCTTGTTTTCAGCCGTCAAGTCCTTCAAGCCACTATCCTCTTGTTCTGCTTGTTGATCCTGCAGCGCAGTAATTGCAAATGAGTGAACCTCTGTCCGAACAAATTTTTTGTGAAAATCGGAAGCCCCTTTACGAGGCGTGTCCTTTCGCTTCGCACCGCCGATCGTGGGGCTATCTTTAACCGGAGGATCAATATTTTCAGCCTGGAGTGGCTGCTGTGCATTTGTTGTCACCTTATCAGTATCTTTCATAGTAATACGACTGGCGGGAGGTTCACTAGGAGATATTGGATCTGTAATAGAGGAATTTGTAACTTTTAATAAATTAGAAGTTTCCTGTGAGTCTTGAGTTAAATCTCCCTCCATTGAAACATCGGTATCTTCTTCTTCTTCCTCATCTTCGTCATCTTCAGGAATAGAATTAGGATCTTTACCTTGTATCTATACAATTTTAATATTATCAATATAACTTTCGTTTTTTCAAAATTATTGAATTAACTGGTGTTAAAAAGGGAAATAAAAAAGCAGACAAAGTTGTAAACATTTTTTGCACAGTAAAAATGTAAAGTTTGAACTTTTAAAAGCAAACTGTTAAAAACAATTTCAAAAATTATAATACAGTTTATGGAATGCTTTTGGCAAATTTAAAAAAAAAATTGTTACCAATTTTTTTGCAATTATGCAAAAAAGATTAGGTTCTGCAATTTATTAATTGCTAACAAAAAATAATTTTGATTACATTAAGCTAAAGTAATATTTCAGCAGCAACTTTAGCTAACTTAAACAAATTGTAAAAAAATCATATAGTTTTAAAAAGAGAATATATACACATTTCAAGCGTATTTTACTCTTTTTGTTCCAAAATTTTTATCAAAGGGCAATTGATTTCTATTGTATCAGACAAAGACAAAATTTATAAAAACTTTATAAAATTTTTTTTATTTTTTTTTTTGGAAAATTTGTTATCAATCAAATTTAAAAATTGGAATTATTATTGATGTGATGCCTGTTACATACATAATGAAAAATCAAGAAGGGAGAGCTGTAAACTGAGTTAGTTAGTAATCAATTATACATAGCTCAACAAGATATCTAGAATATAAGAGCTAAATTTAAGGACCAGGCAGGACCTGACATTTTAGGAATTTTGAAATTGGTTTAGTGCTTTTTTTAATCATTTGTAAGCAAGCTATAACAATAAATATTTAAAAATATGTTGGACAAAAAAGATATAAAACAAAATATTGAAAGAAATTACTAAAATATTTAAAATAGCTAACCAATAAAATTCAATCTTAAACTAATATTTTATTTTAAACTAAAAATATAGTTAGGTTGAGGTACAAAATATTGTATAATAAATATTGTTGTAAGAGCTCAAAATTGTTATGTCCACTAACAAGCCTACTTAATTTATAAGGAAAACAATACTAAAATTAACATTTTCCAAAAAAATTAACAGTTAATACATATAATATTTATAATGGCTTACTTATAATGTGCAAACAAAACTAAAAACAAAATATATATAGATTATACTTGGCAAATTTTTCCCCAAATAACATCTCTACCTTCTTTTTCCTGAAAACTTAATGCGATGTCTTCTTTTTCTGTCCATAATATCAATGTTTCCTAAAAAAATTAATAAACCATTTTAACAAAAAATAAATTCAATATTAAGATAAAATACTTGTTGCTTTTGATATATAATATCTAATTTTACGATGTGCTGCAACAACAATTTGTCTAAAAATAAATAAAAAAAATTAATACCTTCATTTTCAGCCTTAACATTTATTGTATTTTTTTGTTCATCATCAATAGGTGAAAAATCTAAAGAAACATAACCAGTTCCTTTGTCATTCCAAGAGGAACCATTTAGAAGGTATAACTTTACGCGATAACTATTATTCATTGATTCCTATCTACCCCGACGGGTTCATAATTGCATGCAAAATAAGCTGCGTCGTCTTGTTTCGCCTAATTATTATAAAATACTACACTCATTATTTATTTAAACGTTTGCATCAGCAGGACAAAAACACAACACATTATTAGATTTTATAGGTACAAAATATTTTGAACTAAAAACGTAAAATTTCAAAAATCAAAATAATGAAGTAATACATCATTTGGGAAAATTTTTTCTCTATTTTTCTGTTATTTGTCGGTGTACTTTAATGTTTTAAGTAATTTTTGGATTTTTGCTTTTTGGGATTTTGCTTTTCAGACAAATTTTTTTTGTTTTTAGCGGTTTTTTATGTATTTTTTTTGATGTTTTTTTTAGTTTAAAATATAAGGGATTTTTATACGTTTTTTTCCACTGTCGATGTTTTGTGTTTTCTTTGACAATATAAATAATTTTTGGGGATTTGCTTTTCAGATAAAATTTTTTTTCCGTTGGCAATTGTCGGGGTTTTATGTATTTTTTTGATAATTTTTGCTTTTTGAATTTTGTTTTTCAAACCCACCCATTGTCAATTTTTATTACTTTATAGAAAATTGTTTGTACAAATGTAGTTCCGCCAAGCTATAAAGTAAATTTGTTTACATATATCTTTAACTAATAGTGCTAGGTACCTAAAATTTCACAAAAAATTACTTTTTTGCGATGTTATAAATTTGTAACGGGAATGCTAGTGGGGTCCATATGGACCCCAATATAACTTCAAGTTTTAAAGCTATAGTCTATATTTTTTGTTTTGAGAATACGTGCTCTTAAATTATAGACTAATATAAACTATTATCAATGAATGTTTAAAATATTATCTGACATAAAGGTAAAAAATCTAAAATAATAAAATTTCTTATTTTTTTATATCACATTAAATAAATCATGTCAATAAATTTAATGTATAATTATTATTAACTAAATCGTGTTATTAGGTCGAGTAGAACATTTTATGAAAGATGGAATAGGAATGTTATAACTATTATGAAAGAATACCTAAAAAAATAAGTTGCAATTGTTTCAGTTTAAATTGAGACAATTTCATGGTTTATTAAAATTTAGGGTGTGGGGTTTGTATGGACCTCCATAAAATATCAAATTTCTAAACAAATTTTGTTATTAAACTTAGATCAAATTTTAACTAAGTTCTGTTTATTATATATATACACAAAAAGTCACATAATTTGGCCCAAAAATTTATTTTTGACAAAATTTAAGATATGCTGATGTTCATGTGCCAACAGTGCTAATGGGTTAAATAATAAATCATATTCTTTTAAGTTAAGACTAGATTTGTGTTAGATTAAGCCCAATTTTAAACTTCTATAACTTCAAGAGTAGCTATTATCTTTATTTTTTCTATTAGGGCACGTGCAAAGTGAGTTTTTGTTTCGTAAAATTTTGAAATTTCTGAAAAAAATTAAAAAATTTTATTTTTTTTCAAAATTTTTTAAAAAATTTTTTATTTTAGAAAAAGCATTTTATGTGCATAAACCAAATTTAGCAACTTTGTTAAAATTTGCGTTTTATTTCGAAATAAAATTTTACGAAAATAAAAACTCACTTTGCACGTGCCCTTATTTTGAAGAGAAATACGTAGTTTTAAATTAGGTTGCGTTGAGACTCATTTCATTATTTTGAAAAATTTTAAAAATTTTAAAAATTTCAAATATTTTGAATTTTTTTGCTAATTACAAAAATTGGCGACTTTATGTAAAAAAGCGTTCAATGTCAAAAGAGAAAAATTTTAAATTTTTTTAAAAAAACCAACGGAGTCTGAACGCGCCCATATAAACTATTAAGCTATTATTAATCAATATTGGTAATTTTGTTTGACACAAAGTTGATAAAAATCTGAAAGATTGAAGTTTTCCATTTTTCCATACTACCTTAAGTAAATCATGTCAATAAATTAAATGTATCATTGTTATTAATTAAATTTTTACGTCTAGTAGAACATATTTAGATAGTTTCATGTGAAAAAAATATTTGGTAAAAATTATTTTTAGCTATTATTTACCATAAAAAATAGATATTTTTTAGAGAAAAAAAAATTCCTATTATTACTAAACAATACAAACATTTTGTATACTTACTGATTAAATATTTTAAAAAATAACTGGAATATAAGGTTGCAATTATATAAGTTTAAATATAAATAGATGCAATATAATAGTTTTTAACATCGAAATTAAGAGGGTGGGTCCATATAAACCCCAATTCAGTTTCTAAATTCTAAATAAATTTGTTAGTAGACTTAAACTCAATTTTAATTACCAGTTATGTTTATTATATGATTAAGAAAAAAGTCACAATTAGCTTATATATAATATTGAAAATATTCAAAATTCAAAATATGCTGGGGTCCATATAGACCCCACAGTGCTAATTGCGTGTTAAGTTAAAATTAGTTTAAGTTAGATTTTAAATAGTATTAATTAATAAATATTTCCTATGAACCGTTAATTATACAGGCAGCTTCAACCAAATCATCCACTTATAAAATCGTGGGAGTATTAACAGCTAAAAAAATATATTAAAGTTAAAAATTTAGTTGTTTT
The DNA here is from genome assembly GCA_030555515.1 of Acutogordius australiensis. Lineage (NCBI taxonomy): Eukaryota > Metazoa > Nematomorpha > Gordioida > Gordea > Gordiidae > Acutogordius > Acutogordius australiensis. Next base: position 19,462,474 of record CM060243.1, read on the forward strand.
TATAATATTTAAATATTTAATAATGGAAAAATAAAATTTGCAAATTCCAGTTGTAAAAAAATATATTCACCTGGTGAAATAATATCGTTCCAAATCGTGTAGGCTGCGATGAAGTGAAATGCTGAAACTCTGTTTTTTAATTAATCTGTTTATCACTGTATCTTCTTATTACGTTCCTCAAAGTGCGCCCAATATTTACGCCCTTGGTGATGATATCCCAATAACAGTATTAAATAATTTAGAATATTTGAAAATTTTGCTATATCTTTATTTTTATTTTTTAGGTTTCTACTATTAGTAGCATAAAAACTTACCTTCCTTATGATTATTACTCTCTCCCATTTTGTCAGCCTATTGATGGCAAAGTAAAATATGCTAAAGAAAATTTGGGTACAATTTTAGTTTATTTATATAAATATATGTAAATTATAGAGAGCTTATACTATGTTTAATTTTTAAAAGGTGAAAACATTTTAGGTGGAAAAATTGTTAATACACCTTATGTTGTAAAAATGAGACAAGATACACCCTGTGTTTCTTTGTGTGGAAAAACATTAAACCATGAGGAGTCCCTATCTTTATCAGAAAAAATTCATCAGGCCTATTTTATGACACTGTAATAATATTTTATTAATATACCACATTTTAAACTTTTAATAGTTTTATGACTTCTTTTAAAAAATATATATTATCTCATTAGTACCTGTAATTTTTTGTATTTACTATATGCTTTTTTATAATCTAGATATGCTGACAACTTACCTTGCTTAATTAAATTTGTCCAAGACAGGGGGAAAGAAGTTTTTTATGAAAAAGGATTTAAAATTGGTTATGTCAATACTGATGGAAAAGTAAAAAAGAATAATTATTATTACATTATTCCATAATTTTTTTTATTATTTTTTTAATGCCTCTCAATATTAAACTGTTTTTCAATTTTAAGAATAATATATTTATAAATATTTAATTAAGCCATATATTTTCAATCACCTCAACTTCACCATGAAATACCATCAAGATAAGGAGTCCAAAAATTTTATGGTTGTTGGTTATGAAATTGAACCAATGAGTATCAGCTTTAAAGATATTATAATACAAAAGGATAAAACCTGTAAACTTCCAGACACTCAATATGATGGTCAGTTTATCAATGAAAAAGGTTTTATTTTAAATATAGTGTCTAGGGGCAAGGTAACTAAAAAAAGTATCTATGCCATGTTATTCAAATAATTTATGTTTATGGTTGATAATTAAACAAAAAGTTTATATGTAATATATTAATTAGGTTAATTTTTTAAAATATTATAATTTTGCCTATTTTTTTTATTATTTATGCTTTTGTTGCCTACCAAATTAGGCTATAAGCTTACATACACCAATTTTAATTGTTAAGGTATTTTTTTATAAATTTAATGCTCAAATTGTTTTGGAGCCAAAATTTTATTTTAAAATTTAATATGGACCTTTTAAAAAATTAATTTTGCTAATTTCATAGTTAAATGAAAAATGTATATCAAACATATAGTTAATCATTAGCTATTTAAAAATTATAGCTAAGCTATAGTTGAAACTTAAAAGAATTTAATCACAACTATAACTAAGTTAGTTTTGATGGTATGTGTTTATCCCTATAGACATCTTATAAAACCATATAGTATAGACATGTTTTGTCATTTTTATTGCAAGCCTTTTATAATTTTTTACTCAAGTCTTGACCCTAACATTTTTAGGCAAAGTATTTTGGTATATTTGACCAAAATCAACAAATGCAGCTCAAAATTAGCAAATTTTTAGCTAAAGATTTTTTCCTATAAAATATCAAACAGATTTAATGTTATAATATTTCTTCTCATTGCATGATAAATAACTATCATTCTCTATGGCACATACCCTTCAATAGGTTTGGGTTTATTTTTTTTTGAAAACAGCATGTGTAACCATTTTTAAGCTGCTGAGTGGTCCGCCCAGGCAGTACGCCCTTAAGATAAAGTGAGAGAGGTTATTAAGTTGCTGTTGTGAGCAAATTATACTATGACCCGTTGGCAATATTAATTGCAATTCTCAAGTCTAAAAAGCCCTAAACAGGGCGTATATGGGGAAACCTTAACCAACTGTTTTTTTTATCAAGTCTTTTAAACAGATGGGAAAATTGACCCTAGCTTGCCACACCTAGATCTAATTACAAATATAAGACTGGTCCAACTTTTGGGTGTTCCTTTTTTTTCTTATACAATAGATGATAATTAGTTCCGATTGCCTACTTGCTTTTGGATATATAATAAATAAAAAAAAGAATTGATTTTATATTTTAAATTTTTTCAAATTACATAATTAAATATAGATTAAAATTCTTAGTACTTTACACTTGTAGACTTTAATGAACCTTAATATCAATAAAAATTATCTTTTTTATATCTTTAAATATAAAACTGCCTTTTTTCAAAAATGTCCCAATTTAACCCTATTTTTCTCATCTCACTTAAATTGCAATGGAAAACCAATTATCATATTTTTTGTATAAAACTTCACTAGCGTGTTATTCAAATATTAAGCTATTTTGTAAATTGTGCATTACTTTTGTAATTTAACTATTTTTCTAAATTTCAGGTAATAATGATATTGCTTTTACTTATTCTGTCCATTGGGAACCTAGTGATGTCAAATGGTCCTCAAGATGGGACAGCTATTTAACTTCAAAGGATGTTAAAATTCATTGGTTTTCCATCATTAATTCCGTCGTCATAATATTCCTGCTTTCAGGTATTTTTTCTTTAGTTTTTACACATATAAATCAAATATATTTTCAATGTCTTAAATTCATATCTCCATTTAAATTTTATAAATTAAATAGTTACACAGGTCAAATATCAAAGAAAAGATAAGTTTATGAGAACATAAAAGCATACATCCCTATGATGGCTTTATCTCATTTGTTTTATCAGTTTTTCTTATTTCCTTCTGCATAGCTCTTTAGATCCGTCCATATCAAAAAATGGCCTTTTTTGACCAAATTGGCCTCGAAAATACCCAAGAAAATTCCAGAATCTTTTTTTCTTAAAACCCCGTGTAACTTATATTTATCATAAATTTTGACAAATAAAATTTTTTAGTATATCAAGCTCTTACATCAGCATTATAATACAGAATGTTTCGCATTCAAACTTAAATACGACACGACATATTATCGGTTTTCAATTAAAATATTATTTGAAGATTATTTTAACAGTTTAGCTGTTGGGAATATGCAAAAAAAAATTATTTTATTTTTGTTTTTTTACATATTTTCTAATATTTTCAATGTTTATATTGTCTAGAAAAAACGGTAAATTATAAAATTCCTAAGATGTCAGGTTTGATCTCTGTAGTTAGCTCATAAATCTCAAAAATTTGTTATGTGTTATAAACAATTGGTTGAGGTTTCCCTCATACCTCCCCATTTAGGGGGCGCCATACCCGTTAGGGCTTTGACTCTTTTAACCCGAGCAAAGCAATTAATATTGCCCACGGGTTAAATAGTAAGATTTGCTCGCACGCCGGCGACCTAAGTTTAGCATAGGCTTTTACTTTAGGCATATCGTTTAAGGCCTACTGCCTAAGCAGGCCACTCAGCAGCTCATAGGGGTTACCCAACCCATGTATACTATTTTTTTAAAGAAAAAGATTCCTGTGCACGGATTCAAACTTGAAACTCCTGCGTGTAAGACAGGAAGGTTTTTCACTGAGCTTTTGAGCCGATTTGTGTGTTATAAAAACTAATTTTTAGCGTATGTTTAAATCTCTTGTTATTTTTAAAGTTTCATTTTTTAAGTTTAAAGTGTTAACCCACTTATTTTGAGTAGAAAAAAATCAGCATGTGTGAGTTTGCAACTTTAGACAATTTTAGTGGTAGTCCTCAAAATACAAAATGTATATTACACAGGTCAACAAATATCAATGTCAGAAACGTGAATTTTATGAAAACATAAAAGAACGCATCCCCATGATGGCCTAATCTCATACATATTTGTCGTTTTTCTTAGTTTCTTCCGTCTTTGGCTCCTTAGATCCGTCTATAACGAAAAATGGCCTTTTTGACCAATTTGACAGACCTAAATATGCCCTAAAAAGAAAAAATTTAAAAATCTTTTTTGCATATTAAAATCCCTTGTAACTTATATTTATAATCACAAATAATGAGAAATAAATTTTATTAATATATCAAGCTTTTACATCGGCACTTAGATAATGCATAATTTTTCGCGTCCAAACTTAAATACGAAACGATATATTATCGGTTTTTAATAAAAATATTATTTGAAGTTTAAATTTAACAGTTAAACTATTATGCAAAAATAACTTTCAATATTTTTGTTTTTGAATATTTTTTGTTTTTTTTGACCTTATTTTCCAAAATTTTTAATGTTTATACCTGACTAACTAAGTTTGATTAGGAAAAACGGTAAACGGATTTGATATTTCCTAAAATGTCAGGTTTAATCTCTGTTGTTAACTCATAACTTTCAAAAAATTGTTGACCTTTGTTATAACATTATTAAAAATGAGTCAAAATCAGAGTATTTAATGTATATTTTTTCATTTCAGGTATACTAACCATGATAATCATTCGGACCCTTAGGAAGGATATTGCCCGTTACAATCGTGAAGAGGATATGGTAAATTTTTGCCTAATTATTTCGATATATCGTTTAAACATTTAACGTTATTTTAATGACAGAACAAAAATTTTGTGCAAATTAAAGTTGTTTATTTTTTTTTAATTGTTCTTGCTCAATTTATCGTATAAATTTGTCCACAACGTATTGTAGGAAGACGCGCTTGAAGAAACGGGCTGGAAACTTGTGCATGGCGACGTGTTTAGACCGCCACGGTATCCTATTCTTTTTTGCGCGCTTATCGGGAGCGGTCTTCAAATAGCCGCCATGTGCCTCATTACCCTTATATTTGCCGTACTCGGCGTCCTCTCACCCGCCAGTCGCGGCGCCCTTATGACTGCCGCCATATTCCTTTACGTTTTTATGGGGTATTATTCATATTTCATATGTTAATTTTTTAAGTTTTAGCTTCAACTTTTTTAATAATTTGTTGTTGCTGTTTTATAAATACGATTATCATTTCAAATCAATTTGTTATTTATGTTTCATCAAAATTATAAATTTTAGATGCATTTTTGTCACAACTATATTTGTAAATTGTTTTTCAGGATGTTTGCCGGTTATTATTCCTCCCGCCTTTATAAAACAATACGTGGGACTATGTGGAAAAAAGCTGCTTTTAATGTACAACGACTTTTTTTAAACCTTAAACCTTATAATTTTTAAATTAAAATTTTCATTAAACTGTTTTAAATAATTATTATTATAAATAAGATATTTAGCTGTTTATGAAGAAATTATTGGATTTGTTTTAACTAAATTTATTATTCTTTATCTATTATTAGACCGCAACACTTTATCCCAGTGCTGTCTTCAACGTTTGTAGCTTTATCAACTTTTTCTTATGGGCCAAGCATTCCTCAGCCGCTGTAAGTCTTTAAATAAAGTCGTTGTATAAAAATTTTACCCTGGTTAAGTTCCCGCATAAATATTTATATCTCACCCTGGTGTTCTTTGTGAAACAAACCTTATAACATTCTTAAATATTTGCAGACAATTTTAAATAAAAAATTATATTTAAAGCGCGTTAATTTGAAAGCGCTCTTGCTGTGTCTAACCTGATTGGCTCAACTTCAAAAAATTTAGAATTCGGGAATATTTTTTGCGGGCATTCAGTGGTAAGATAACTATAGATATGCTAATACATTTTTAAGGCAGCATTTACAATACTATTATTTATAGTATTGTTCACCGATTGATTTAGTTTTAAAATATACCGATAGATATGTCATATTTCGGTAGCATCACCAATTTACCTTTCTATTAAGTTTTTACACATGTGAATACATTTTGGTCAATTTAGTATGTTAAAATTGAAGGCTATTTTTTTAGATATTTTGTGCCAGTCACGAAATCAAATAATGAATGTCTATGGCATGTACATTTTCTTAACAAATCAGTACACGAGCCTCATATTATTATATGTTAAGTCATAATATATTGCACGCGTTTGCAGGCTTAGTCGTATGTTCATATAATTGTTTTAATAGGGAAGAAGCAAGTTGTTTAGTTATACAGACCTGTAAACCTCTGCGTTATAATTATTAATTACATTTATTCTTTAAGATTAGTATAAGACTAACACTTTGAATTTTTATGGCTTTTCAAAGGATTAAGAAAAAAGTGTTAATAAAATTTTTACATTAACCAAAATTACTTGCAACTAGCTAAAAATTAATGGATTTTGAGGTTTGTTATAACATCATTAATTAAGAGTAGCTTATTAAAAACTCATTATTATTTGACACTATTATTAAATCATTTTTTTAATATTTTAAGTTAATTACAAATTGCTATATAAATACATTGTTGGAATACCTAATTTATTTACTTAATTTCATAGATACCATTTACAACAATGATGGCCATATTATGCCTCTGGTTTGGCATATCTTTACCACTGGTATATATTGGCGCATATTTTGGATTTAGAAAACAGGTATATAAATCTATTTCAAAACTATAAGTTTAAAGTTTTTAAATTCTAAATTATCATTTACAATATGATTAATTTTTAATAAAGAACTTTGCATAGATTTTTTTTAAATTAAATAATGCACTTAATATTCCTTACTAAAAAAATAAAATTATGTGATTTATTAATTTTTTTAAATAAATAAATTAAACATAATTTTATAAAGGTAGAAAATATATAGCATAACCCGTAGTTTTAAAAATGAAATTTTAATCATAAAATTTTTGAAAAATTAACATTACATATCATAAATATCATTATATATAAAGCTCCTTTTAATTCCTTAGCCTTACAATCAACCTGTCCGAACTAACCAAATTCCTCGCCAAATTCCCGACCAGCCTTGGTATTCAAACCCAATCGTTTCAATGTTGGCGGCCGGTGTGCTCCCATTTGGATCCACGTTCATAGAATTATTCTTCATTTTCACGGCCCTTTGGGAAAATCAATTTTATTACCTTTTTGGCTTTCTCTTCATCGTCTTTTTCATCCTTATCATAAGCGTGGGCCAGATCAGCATAGTTATGGTGTACTTCCAGCTCTGTAACGAGGATTACAGGCAATTCTTTATTATATATTTGTCTTTTTAATCAGGATTACATTTATCTCAATTTATTTTATATAACATATATCGATAAGTTTAGAAAATGATCGGTCTAAATATTTTTTTAGGTATAATTATTACTATGTAGTAAAGGAAAAAATTAACTTTTAACAAATTTTAACTGTTAAAAAGCGAACATTAAGTTTTAAGACGGAAATTAATTTTTTTGCTTAGTAAATAAGAGAACTGTTAATTTGTAAAAAAAACATCTAATTTAAAAATTGTCATAAATTGAATAGCTAAAAACATAAACATAGTTTTGAATATAAAAGACAAATCAATTGTTTTGTTTAATCCGTTTTAGTTTAGTAGTTTGAACAATTTTCCTAAATAATGGATTATCCAAGAGGACACAAAATTGGAAACTTGCACTGCGTTATAGAGAAATCTTGTTTTTAAATTCTGTTCACGATTTTGTTATAATTAATGGATACGTATTAATAAATTTATGTTTTAGCATTTGGTTAATTCTTTATGTGTATTTTATTTCAATCCTTATCTGTTTAGATGGTGGTGGAAAAGTTTTTGCCTTTACGGCGGCGGCTCAGCCCTGTACGTTGCCGGCTACGCAGTTTTTTATTTTCACACCAAGCTCGAAATAACGGGACTCGTGCCCATCCTCATCTATTTTGGGTACACTTCAATCATGGTCCTGACCTTTTGGCTCCTCACTGGCGTAGTTGGTTTCCTTTCCTCATACCTCTTCGTTAAATCGATATACTCAGCCGTTAAGATTGACTGATTGACCAATCGCTCTATTCAACACCGGTCTCAATTTAAAAACATTGAAACACAATCACATACATTGTATGTAAAAATGGGGGCGATTCCTAATTTGGACGAATTATATTGCTTTTAACAATAAATTGTAAGAAGTGTTTTTTGATATTTGTAGAAAATGCTTCTTAATTATCCAGCGCCTATAATTTTTTGTATGACAAATGAGAAATACGAATTCGACTTTTCTAATCACAGGATGTCATATAATTTAGAGAGCCTTTACCCTTACCTGGTTTTTTTGAAACTTAAGGAAAATATATGTTTACCATATAGTTTCGCAATAGCATGTTTTTACTATAGCAATTTTTTATGTGTAATCGCAACCCAAATTTAAATTACAACAACTAAACTTATAAATAATATTTTTGTTAATCTGCACAAATTGAAATTATTGTGATTTTTATATTTGAAATTTTTACTAACCTATTTTATCTATTTGAATTTATTTGTTTGCCGTTGGTTTTTTATACAAATTTTAGTATTAACAATAATATATAAAATGATAAGAAAATTTTAAACAATTTAAAATTTAATAATAAGTTTTTAAAGAGTAAAACTTGGTTTATGAATTATGGTTGAAATTTTAATTATGAATTAAAATAATGTTTTTTCGTGGTTGAGAATCGATCTTTTACCATCATTATGCATATTATGTTTATTTATAAATCAAATACAAATGTTGTCCCATTAATATTTTTATACTATAATTTATATAATACGGCTGAAGTCAAAATTGCATTACAAAAGTAAAATTAATTTAATACGTTTTATTTAATCATAACAAAATATACCCGTTAGAAAATTTATTGTAATATAGAAAATAATTTACCCTTTTTTCACAACTTTACGAGTAATATTGCTAAATAACTAATTTGTTTTCGCGTATTTTAGTTCTTTTTATAACTACTTATAGCATTTTAAATTTTTTGAATACGGAAGGCGATTTTTGACAAGGGCCTGATATAATAAAAACATAATGTTTATAACCTATTAATAACAAAGTTATTAAGAAATTAAGGCCAATTTATGAGATTAACCCGATTGTCTAAATTTTTTATTCCGTTTATTGCGATTTTTCATTAAGGTTAGCCAGCTTTAAAATTTATAAAAAAAAATGTTAAAAACGAATATTTTAAAATTTAAAAATATAATAGAAATAACAGCTAAGTGGTTGGGGTGCAGAACTTAAAAATATAATATCTGAGCTCGAAATTTCGAAAAACGGGATATTTGAGGTGAGGCTATTATGTAAATCATTTCGCTGCTGTTTCATTAACCTCGTCGAACACTTGACCATGCCAAAAAAGTCAATGTTGAAAAATTAGTACAGGGGTAAAATAGAGCAGTTAGTCATAAATAAACCAAAAAATGACAAATTTGCCCCACCAACTTATTTAAATTTTTAGGCCCAATAATACGTACACTAAAAATTGATGTTTAATAATTTACAATATATATATATATATATAATATTTATTATAGCCCTTTTATAATAACAATCATCTCTATACAATCAAGACATAATATTATAAATTTTCAATATAATTATAAATATTGCAATGATAAGGTTTTGACAAGACTAATAATTTAATCAACCCATGGAAAGGCACAAAAGGCATGAACTTTATCAATTCGCACGGTATCGTTAAACTTTCAATCAATGATAGTAACCAAATTGTAAATTACATCAAAAACGATGGGAGCAACTTGGACATGTAAGCTCCATCTAATTCATAACCCAATTTACGATAATAATTGCGGGTGCCAACACCGGATATAACGGCAATTTTATAAGAGCCATGTTCTTGGTGCGCTATCCTTTCCGCCTCCTCCATTAGCAGTGTTCCTATGCCCTGAAAGAAAAAAGTCATAAAGTCTAATATATAATGTAAATTATAAGTATTAGGTTAATAAATTGACAAAAGTTGAATTTTCCCCCGTGAGTTTTAAGCGTAATACTCATTTGCACCTAAACGGCCTTTAAATTCTGTAAAAGTTTATGTGAAATTTCCAAATACAAACAAATATCATAGCCATTGCTTAGCTTCGGTTTAGATCTGATTATTTCAAAACATCATTTAAAAAAATATAAATACAATTATAAGCAATATTATCACGTCAACAAAATATTACAAAAGTATTCAGAATGATTCGCAATCAAGTATGCAAGATAATACTCCGTGTTCGTCAAGAGCCCTATTTTACGGGCGCGTTAGAATCCCCTCAATCCAATTTTATCAAGAGTTTGTCAAGAAACTTAGATAATAAAAATCCTTTTTTAAATTTAACATAACTGTTTTATATATATAAATAATATTTTCATTATTTTTGGTGGTAAAATCTTTTTGTTTTTTTATTACAATTATTTATAAATTTTCAAAGTTTATAGCTGGCTTGATTGAAAAACGTTATAAGGTTTAAAATGGTAGAACAGGTCTTAAAAGTTAGCTCATAACTTTTAAAAATTTGTCGAGCTGTTGTATGAGTAAAATAAAAAAAATGTTATCCAAATATATCTTAGCTTAAGTCTTCAAAATTTATATTTAAAAGGTTAAAAAAACTTTAAAAAAAAAGCTATGAAATAGGTAAGATATTAGGTTAATTAAATACTTTACTTTCCAATATTTGTTAAATTACACAAGTCAACAATTTTTTGAGAGTAATGAGTTAACTACAGAGATCAAACTTGCCATTTTAGGGAATATCAAATCCGTTTACCGTTTTTCCTAATCAAACTTAGTTAGTCAGGTGTAAACATTGAAAATTTTAGAAAAAAGGTCAAAAAAACAAAAAAGATTTAAAAACAAAATTGAAATTTTATTTTTGCATATACACAATAGTTAAACTGTTAAATTCAAACCTCAAATAATATTTTCATTAAAAACCGATAATTTATCGTTTCGTATTTAAGTTTGGACGCGGAATATTTTGTATTATCTAAATGCCGATGTAAAAGCTTGATATAATAATAAAATTTATTTCTCATTATTTGTGATTATAAATATAAGTTACAAGGGATTAATATGCAAAAAAGATTTTTAAATTTTTTCTTTTTAAGGTATATTTAGATCTGTCAATTTGGTCAAAAAAGGCCATTTTTAGTTATAAACGGATCTAAGGAGCCAAAGACGGAAGAAACTAAGAAAAACGAAAAATATATATGAGATTAGGCCATAATAGGGATGCATTCTTTTATGTTTTCATAAAATTCATGTTTCTGATATTGATTTTTGTTGACCTGTGTTATGTCATTGGCTAACAAATTTAAATTCAATATTACTTGATGCTGAAACTTAAGTGGATCTTTGGCATGGATAGGTACTACGCTACCATAAACATGAAGTTCCCTGACCATACTGACAGTCTCATATATCATTGCGTCAGGTGAAGAAACCGATGTGTTTAATTCGTTTTCAGTATTACTATATTTTAGTTTACTGATTTCATTGTGGCACCTTCGCAAAATGAGTGGTTTGAGCTCGGGGCGATAAGCTTTAGTTATTGAGCATTTGCGTAGCCTTAAAAGGCCAATTAGAGTATCTGTGATAAATAAAAATATTCAATAATAAAAATTCAGAAATCTTAATAATCCGTTATAATCCTAAATATATTATTGTATTGATCCATTTTTTTATAAATACCTTTTTCAGTATCTTCATATGAGAGAAACGTTTCCCACCCTTCATTAGCGGCGTAATCTCGCCTAACTAATTCAATGTTTGGAGGGAGTGTGATATTTGTAGGATTGTCGATTTGATCTTTCGCAAAGTTTGAATTCTTGCAAATGAATTGAATATATGAGGAAATGTACAATAATTGAGTCATTAACAACATAAAAAAATAACAGGCATGTTTAAGAAAGTGATAGTATATCAAAGTCAAAAATATTTATTTATTACTCTGAAAAATAAATATCAATATATATGTGTTATTTTTCTGTGGTTAGCACAATTAATTATAATTTTTCTCTAGATATTTAACCAAATTTCGATTTAACGCAAGATGTATCTAACAAAATTAAATATTATTGTTAAATTATTAACAAAATATTTATTTTACATTAACCTTATTCTCTTATTCATAAGAACAATAATTAGTAAAAAAACTATAAATCTATTTTTGTACAGGTTTATAAGGAAACATGCTATCGAAATATTAACTACTACAAACTTTGTCATCCATAGCCGCATGTATTTCACGAATACCCGCCTCCCGCGTTCTAACATCCCGACAAGACCAACCAAGTTCGGACATTCGGGCGAGGCAGAGCTCACGTAGGTTTCCGCTTTCGACGCCCGACGCGCTAACAAGTGGCATGGGGATATCACGTTGAACGCGATACACACGAGTCCAGGGCGGTACCAAGGCTAGGATACGGGAGACGAGATCGATAAGGACGCCAGGTGGGTAGGAGCGGTACCTGAAAATGTTTAAAGAAGAAATATATTGTCAACAATAAGTTTTTGGTAGGGTAACTTTAAATTGCTTCGAACATAGTAAAATGAATTTTTAGGTAACAACTAATATTCAACTAGGGTTTTCCAAACCCAGCATCTAAACTTGGGTAAAACACCTAATGATTTTCATAAATCTTAGCCCCTTACAAAAATTGAAATATGGTTTCAATTGGTCTTAGTGGGAGACAGATTAAAGTGCTTGCCATATTTTCTAGAATCGTTTAGTTATAATTGAAGACTATTTGGATTAAACCTGGAAACCTGCTGTACCTTAAAAATAAGCTAACTTTAACTAGGAAAGCGTTAGCCCCCGCGGCCTACTCGTAAAAATATCAAAAATTTATTGATACTCACAATTTGAATTTTCCATTTTCAATATTAAATTTATCATTATCAAATTATTTTATAAGCCAGCGGATCAAATGGTGTTTAAAAGCTTAATAAAGTCTTTCGCTCTAAATGGCAGCCCTTGTTATCTATTCCAACATAATGACGCTATACAAGTCCTAAAGCAAAGCCAAAAAAAGAGCCTCTAGAGTTTAACATTCACAATTAATCGGGTTTGTTTTGCGGACGATCTGTTTTTTGCGTAAAATCAGGTGAGAATCTTAAAGCATAACCTCTTGATAATTGGGCTAATAGGTAGGGGTAATAGGAGCTAAAAAAGGTACCAATATGTTATAATCCATTAAATCCAATTTCATGTAAATGGTCAATTCATTTTTTATTCCAAGTATCAGGCTAAATCTGGGTTATGACTTAAATATCGATAAGATTATTGAAGATCGGGCGTTAAGGGCAATGAAAGCTATCCATTTTTAGAGGCCATTCTTGCGGTCTAGCTCCATACAAAAATGTTGAAATTCATTCTGTTTCAGTATTCTACCAATTTTATTTTATGGAGCGGACTTGGTCATTTCCCTAATAAATCATTGTCTCTGCTTTCTAAGATTTACAATTAGGCCATTCGTGACATAATTGGAAAATTTGGAAAAAGGCTAGTTGGGCCTAAACTTCACTTATATTTGGACCTCAATATTAACCCTTTAAACGCATATGCAATTAAAAATTAAAAACATTGCTTTATGAAACCCAATTATAGTAAAACATTTATATAAGGATCCTTTAAAAACCACAGGCCTTTTGCTCGAGGTATTACACAGGTCAACTATTTTTGGGGGGTTAGGGGTTACTCAGGGGACCAACCTTCCCACTTTAGGGAAATAATCCCTTCCTTTCCTAACCAAAAATTTGAAATTTTAAAAAAAAAGTTAAAAAAAAAAAAATAAAAAAAAAAAAAATATTTTTTTTTTACACCCCAAAAATAATAATGATAAAAACAAAAAAAATTCTTTAAAAAAAAATAATTGTATTTGGGAGAAAAATTTTTTAATAAAAAAAAAAAAAAAATTTTTCTTTTAAAAAAAAATAAAAAAAAAGTTAAAAAAAAAAAAATTATTAGATATGGGTTTTAAAAAAAAATTAAAAAGAAGAGAAAAAAAAAAAAAAAAAAAAAAAAAAAAAAAAAAAAAAAAAAAAAATTATGATAAAAACTGTATAGGACATCCAAAATAAATCTCAAAAACATTTGGTGTAAATCTTGACAAAGCTAACTTTAATGAAAGTAAATTTAAAAACGAGATATTATTTATATTTCACAGCAACATTTTTCACAATTCTTTAAAAAAATAAAAAGGTGTCAATTGCATACAGTATTCTTTGGCTGCAAACTTCTGCTTCATATTCGAACAGGTAATTGGTGGAATTTAAAAATAAAGATATAAAGATTGGATAAAGCGACTTGGACTCCGTGTTGTAAACCAGTTGTTGATGACTGAGTTGGCCATTTTTTTTCTTCATTTCCTAGGTTTGCATGATTTAAAAGTTTATACTAGCATGAATTACTATCTTTAAATAAATGAACTGAAATTTTAGGGCTTTATGATCAGTCTCAAATTTTAAATATAATTAAATATTGTCATTTTGCTGGCTTGTGGTAAGTTAAGTGATTGCATAGCACCCAACTGAGCTAAAAGGGGCTATGCCCTGAAGGGTATGCCGTCTCATTCAAAAGATGCAGGGCAAGAGGGGCATTGTTTTAGCGATGAATGACTCTGGCTTTGGACTTTTGCCAGGGTGTAAAGCCTGCAAGCTGTATTCCTGAAAATGTTGCGTCATTTAAACGGATATCGAATCAATGGCGAAAAACGCACCCCACTGACCCAAGGAGTTATAAACGTCGCCGCATAGCAGTTTTAATGCTCCTCACCCAAAAAACAATAGGCTGCCCTTGCCCAGAAAAGTTTGGCCATGTGATAGAGATGGTCTTGAAAAACATTTAAGTTTGCACAATCTATAATTAAATTGCCAAAAATACCGGCGTTGGAGAAGAAATATATCCCACAAAAGTATATAGAAAGATCCTAAAATCTAAAAAAAAACTCTTGGACCAAGTTTTCTCTTGCGGAACGATTTTTTAATAAAAAAAACAAATCACATTCAATTCATACATATAATCAATTTTTTTAGCAGAAAGGCAGATTTAAATGTTCCCTAAACAAGGCGCCTTATAGAATTGGGATTCTATTTCATAAAAAAGGCCTCTTATTATTTTAGGGGATAACATAAATTTATTTAAGTTCAAAAATTAAGGATTTCTGGGAAGATGAGATTTTTGAAGGCGCATATATTTGATGTAAGCATTGCATTGACCATTTTCTAAGTTGAATATATATCAGTTGGACGGCTACTCAAAAAGGATGTCACTTTACCTATATTGGAGGTAACAAGATTTAAACATAAGAAATGGCGCATAGAGGGCTTACTGTTTACAAATACACTTTGAAATCTCTTTAGGCAAATTCCAAAAACCGAATCAGCACATTATTAAAAATTACTTTTTGTGCGTTAAAACAATTTCACAGCCAAGTAGATAACATACATATTTTCGAACCATTATATAAAAAAGAGTTTCAAATATTTCATTATGAAATGAAATATCAAAACATCAGTAAAAAAATCATTCATAAAAATAGTTTGACCAACCTGGTTTTAATCGATGCAAAATATGCTTTTCCAGCATATAAACATTAAAAAAAAGTTTAAAAAGGAATAAATATAAAGCAAAAAGAAGTTTAAAAGGGAATAAATATAAAGTAAAAACAACTTTCCCGTTTTCCAAAGTTCATACAACCCCGTCCCACGTATCACGAGGGTTGGGTATATTTTCAGGCCGTCCGGTCTAAATGCGGGATCCTCAAATAGCTGATAAAATTGGTTAACGTCACGGCGAAAGCCCATGTTTGGTAGATCGGGCATCATATGCGTTACCACTTTATAGCCAGCTTCCTTGGCTAAAGCAAAGGTTTCACAAGTTGCTTTAACTGTATGCCCTCTAATTAATTATATGGATGATAAAATATTGTGTTATCGTCATAATTGATTTATGAATATCTTATACCTTGATATATAAATGTAATTGTTATAAAAGAGATTTTTATAAAAGAGAAAATCGTAATGTTATTTACACGTTGTGAGAATAATAAAATAAAATTAGCCATTCAAAGGGATGTTAATTAAATACCCAAATTTACTAAAGATTAAAAAAAGTAAATTGAAAAAGTCAATAAATTAGTGGTGGTAGCAAAGTAATTTCTATACCTATTGGTGTCAAGTGCAACATCCTCATAAACGCTCTGAACTCCAATTTCAAGACGTGTACACCCATAGCTAAGCATATCGTTAATGTGCCGCTCTAAACAATAATCTGGCCTTGTTTCTATCGTTATCCCAATGCATTTTCGTTTTGAGCGTTCTGCAAAATAACATTATGCATATATGCCATGCCGTTAAAACAAATATTAAGTAATGAAACATTTTTATCTATACCATTTGAATAAAATAATTACATACCCCTAAAGGACCACAAAAGATTGACAAAAAACCAAACTCACACTTATTAATTAATATATATCCTCACAAAATAAATATAAATTAAGGAACAAAAAACCTGACATTATAACAGCTTCAGTAACTGATTTACTGGAATGGCCTGAAAGTGCATCATGCAGATTTCGAATAAAATAATCACGATATTCTTCAGGTAAGGACATGAAGGTGCCACCCATGACAATGTATTCTATTTTGTCTACATCATGGCCCAATTGTTGTAGCTATGAAAAATACAATTATAAGGCTTGTACAGCTACTCTATCCTTAAGAGCAATCTAAGTAAGCCTGGAAGTGCCAGCTAATATTTAATCAAGTTTGAAACTAAATATAAAAAGGTGTATCCAACGCCCTTAATAAAATTGGGAGCCAATCATGCATTGCTTTGGGTTGTCACAGTAAGAGACCAACAAGTGTGAAAATATGGAAAATACAAGCAGAACCGGCATTAGGCACTGTGGGGTCCATATGAAGCCCAGCACATTTTAATATCTTCAATAATATTATATGTTATTGGCCAAAATTTTGTGACTTTTTTCTTAAATATATAATTAACAAAACTAGTGATCAAAATTTAATTTAAGTCTAATAAAATAATTTGTTAAAAAATTAGAAATTCTATTGGGGTCCATATGGATCCCTCATGGTTACTTTCAATTTTAAAGACCATGATATTGCCTCAAATAAATTAAACTTGTATAGTGGCGAACTTATTTTCTATTTATTCTTTTTTTTAATAGTTTTTTTTAAGTATATAAAATGTTTGTATTTTAGATAAAATTATTTTTTTAAAAAAATCAATTTTAAGGTAAATAACACAGGTCAACAAATATTTATGTCAGAAACGTTAATTTTATGAAACATAAAAGAATGCATCCCCATGATGGCCTAATCTCATATATGTTTTTCGTTTTTCTTAGTTTCTTTCGTCTTTGGCTCCTTAGATTGGTCTATATCGAAAAATGGCCTTATTTGACCGAATTGATGGATCTAAATATACCCTAAAGAGAAAAAATTAAAAACTCTTTTTATCATATTAAAATCCCTTGTAACTTATATTTTTAATCACAAATAATGGAATACAAATAATATATTAAGCTCTTACATCGGCATTTAGATAATACAAAATGTTTTGTCCAAAAATTTAAATACGACACGATATATTATTGGTTTTTAATGAAAATGTTATTTGAAGTTTAAATTTAACAGTTTAACAATTGTGAATATGCAAAAATTAAATTTCAATTTATTTTTGTTTTTGAATCTTTATTGGTTTTTTATCCTTTTTTTCTAAAATTTTCAATGTTTATAACTGACTAACTAAAATTGATTAGGATATTCTTTAAGATGGCAGGTTTGATCTCTGTAGTTAACTCATAACTCTCAAAAAATTGTTGATGTGTGTAACAAGCAAAAATAATTTTTTTTTAATATTTATTTTGTAAATCTTTCAAAATGTTCTACCAGACCTTTAAATACGATTTGATTAATTATGTTGGTACATTTAGTTTATTGACAGGATTTATTTAATGTAAAATAGAAAAATAAAAATTTCCATCAGATTTTTTTCTACTTTGTATATCAGTTTATAAATAAAGAGCAGATATTTTTTATGAAAATAAACTCTTGGAGTTATAGAGGTTTTAAAATGAGGTCCAAACCCCCTGTAGAATCTGTGTTATAAATTTCTCATTCTAACATTCACAAAGTTAAAATATTTAATATAAATTATAAAAGTATACTTGTTGAATTCTATGTCTTGCTTGAAGCATGGGATCATACCTTGCTCTGATGGCTCTCATAGATGTTGGCTCATATCCTGTATATGATTGAGTTGAATACTCAAAATCTGAATCTGGACCCCCTGGACAATAAACACATACATTACCAGTGGTATTAATATGAGGACACCTATGTGGTTTACACATTACTGCCACCACTGCAATCTAATAAAAGAAACAATATTTCAGTAATTATTGCATTGTTTAGGATATATGCAAAAAATTCTAAAATTTATTGCCACAAATGCTTAAAATGTAAAAAAAAAATATTATTTTTTTGAATTACCCCACTAGCTGTTCTAACAGGTTTTGCTTTAAGTTGTGGTATAAGAGCCTAGTAAATTTTAAAAAATAATTGTACTTTTCTATATTGTGGTGGTATAGCATTTATAATGTCAAATAATTTAGGCTGTGAAGATAACTTATATTTATTGGCACACTTGCATTTTAACCTATATAATTTAATATAAGCAATATTAGATAATAATTAGCCAGATATTAAATAACAAAAAACTTTGTTAGATCTAAATTTTTTTTAGATTCATGTGCTTGTATCAAATTCGCAATGATATCGTTAATGCAAAGTGCTATGCCTTTTTCTTCATTATGCACTAAGATATTTATAAATTTGTAAGGTACTTGTAGGCATAATATAAAAAGTAAAAAGTAAGGATCAAAGAGATGAGTTATACCACACCAAATTAGACCAGCTGATCACAAGTTATTAAGGCTATGTCTTGTAATTTATTATTATGTTAAAATCAAACAATGATTATATATAACAAATTTGTTTTAACAATGGGTCCAAAGAATAAATCTTCTGAAATTTATGGGTTTTTGTTATTTTTAAAAAAATAAAAAAAGTCATGGCCTAAAGGACCCAAAAACAAAAAAAAATAGTTCTGATGTGCGTTGTTTGTGCCTGAGCACAACCCCAAGCGCAGTATAATATTTATTTATTATTAATTTGGGAGCGAGAATTAATATTTATTTTTGAATATACAATTTTATTCTATTTTTTCCTAATTTTATGAAAAGATTGTTAAATAAAATTTAACGACAATTTTAATTAACTGAGAAGTATTACTTTAGCAACAAATAGTTTTTTAATCAAAAACTTTTTTTTGACATTGATATTTGTCCACCTGTGTAATCCCGCAACATACTAACGCGATAATTAGTGCAATATTAAAACGTCTTAACATAATTGGTTTCAATTAATTTTTTATATAAAGCATAAAAAGTATAAAAAAAAATAATGTATACCTCAATAATATTCAAAAAGTTTTTTGCTTCGGGCTTTAAATATTTTGAGCTTGGAAGCATCTGCTTAGGAGCAAATACGTCAAACCAAGCCTGGGTAGCTTTGATATGACACATTTTAAATTTGTCAAAATATATCAAAAAGAATTAAAGGCTTGCAAAATCAAATTCTATGATATATATGCCCGTTTCTTTTCTTCTTTTGTGCACAGTAAAGAAGAAAAAACAATTCTAGTTTAACCAATAAATGTACAACTAAAATATAATTGCAAAATCTAGTTTTTTACAATCTCGAGGCCGTTTTATGGAGTGAATGGATAACTTCATATGCAACTGTTCATTTACTCGAAAACGTTTTAAAGCCAAATGGTAATTTACTTGTCATATTTACTACCTGTAAATAAATTTGCCCCAAAAAATTATATTAATATAAAGTTAAACTCAGCGTTTAAGACAAAAGTAATTTTTTGAGATGACACAAAGGAAGATTAAACCAAAATTAGGCTTGGTTATTATGTGTAGTAGCGTATGATAATGAGTCCGGTATAACGGAGTCATTGTTTTTATATAATTAAAATTTCTTATTAAAGTTATAAAAGTATATTTACAAATTATTAAAGTAATAAAAATATATTTAGAAATGGTTAAATAATAAAATTATATTTAGAATTAGTTAAGTTAATAAAATTATATTTAGAATTAGCATCTAACGATGACTTTGTATTATATATAAATATATGTTGTCAGATATAAAAATATATACATATTATCACTTTAACTCAATAAAAGGTAAAATACCGAACCATATTCTAAATATTCCTAAAAAATTATCATAATAACCCGACCCCAACTAGCTATACGCTACCGTTAAACTACCCTCATTTTAACCCCAAGCTAACAAGGCAAAGCTTTCACTCTATTATTAAGCTAAACTCTCCCTTTACCTTAACCTAATTCTAAGCAAACTTTTCCAAAACTGTTAAGATAAAATATACATAATATAAGACACACATGTGGTACTCGGAACTCTCTTATAAAAATGACGTCATTTTGTACAATATCTGTGCCTACAATTTCTGTACTTTTTCTTAATTTATGAACTATCTTTAAAACTATTTTAAAAATATACCATCATCCTATTTATGAAATATGAAAACTAGTTAAAACGACAGGAATTATTTTTTTTAATAAGGGCGTGCAAAGATTTATATTTTCGTAAAATTTTGAAAATTCTGAATATCTTAAAAATTTATTTTTTTTTGAAATTTTTTTAAAAATTTTTTATTTCATAAAAAGCATTTTAAGTGCATATATTAATTTGGACAACTTTTTGAAAATTTGCGTTTTATTACAAAATAAAAATTTTGAAAATTTAATGAAAATAAAAACTCACTTTGCACGTGCCCTAAAATATCTAGCTTTTATGGTAAATAATAGCCAAAAATAATTTTTTATTATATAATATTTTTTTTTCTATGAATCATTCATAAAATGTTCTACCCAACCTAAAAACACGATTTTATCAATAAAATTAATACATTTAATTAATTGACATGATTTATTTAATGTAATATGGAAACATGAAAAATTTCAATTTTTCAGATTTTCTTCTACTCTTTGTCAAATGGACCCCTCAATTATCGCGGGTTAATGTAATATGAAATATAAAATTTGTTTTTCAGATTATCTACTTTGTGTTAAATAATTTATAAAATACATTAACCCCAGGATGGTAGGGTGAGATATTTGTAACGCGGATGGTACAGTGAGGTCCATAACCCCAATTTTGAACCTCTATAACTTCAATAGTTTTAGAGCTAAAATCTTTATTTTTTTATTATTTTAAAGAAAAAAACGTGCTCTTTAATTATAGACTAATATAAGATATCATTAACCCGCGAATGGTAGGGTGAGAAATTTGTAACACGAATGCTTTAGTGGGGTCTATACGGACCCAAATTTTAAACCTCTATAACTTAAAAAGTTTAATAGCTATGCAATATATTTTTTTATTATTATGGAGAAAAATACGTGCTATTTAATTACAAACTAATATAAGTTATAAAAAATGTAAATTGTAAATTTTATTTAACACAGAGTAAAAAAAATCTAAACAATAAGAATTTTTCATTTTTCCATATTCCATCAGACAAATCTTGTCACTTAAATGTATCAATATTATTGGTCAAATAATGCTTTTAGATCTAGTAAAATATTTTTAAAAGAATTAAAAAAAAATATTATGAAATAAAAAATCATTTTTGGCTATTATTCACATTTATAGTTATTTTATAAAGAAAAAAAATAATTCTTATTATTATTATACAAAACAAACGTTTTATATACTTAATATGTAAAACTATTTTAAAAAATACTTATAAAATAAGGTTGCAACTTTTTTATAATTTACATTGCGGCAATATCATAGTTTTCAACAGATTAAGAGTGTGGGGTCCGGACCCCAATAGAGTTTATAACTTATAAACAAATTTTCTTATTAGACTCAAATAATTTTAATTACCAGTTTTGTTTATCATATATTAAAAAAAAGATGTCACAAAAATTTGACCCATAATATTTTTGAAGATATTCAAAATTAAAAATGTGCTCCCCACAGTGGTAATCGCGGGTTAATGAATAGTGCAAATTTTATTTGACACAAAGTAAAAAAAAATCTGAAAAGAAATATTTCATTTTTCCATAATACATTAATAAATCATATCAATAAATTAAATATATCAAAATTATTAAATCGTGTTTTTACGTCGGGTAGAACATTTTATGAAATAATAAAAAAAAAATGAAATTAAAAATTATTTTTGGTTCACCAACTAAACATTAAAGGAATTTTATCATTATTTTACAATACAAACATTTTATATACTTGATATGTAAAAATATTTAGAAAAAATGATTAAAAAATAAGGTGGCAAATAAAATTTAAAATTTACATTGAGGCAATATAATGGTTTCCAACATTAAAATTTACCATGCGGGGTACATACGGACCCCAATTCAATTTCTAAATTCTAGACAAAATTTGTTATTAGACTTAGATTAAATTTTAATTACTAGGTTTGTTTATTTTATTTTATATTTAAGAAAAATGTCACAAAGTTTTGGCCAATAATTTTTATCAAAATATAAAATGTGCTGGGGTCCGAATCCCCACAGTTCCAATTGCGGGTTAATAATAACATATATAAGTTTATAATTGAAGAGCACGTATTTTTTTTTCAAAATAATAAAAAAAATAATGTTCATAGCTTTAATACTCTAGAAGTTATAGATGTTTAGAATTGCCCACTAGCATTCGCGTTACAAAATTCTCACCCTACCATTCGTGGGTTAATAAAATGCGTTTAATTTTTATTCTCCGATTTTTTTTTCACTAGCCGTAGCCTAAGGAGAAAATTAGCCCGGATGTAAATTATGAGAAAACAAATTTGGTCTCAAAAATAGTAAATTCTTACCGAAACAAAAAAAACATTGGGTTTGAGGTTTTCCCCACACCTTTCCATTTAGGGGCGTTGTACCCGTTTAGGCTTTCTTTGAATCTTTTAACCCGCAAAGCAATTAATATTGCCGACGGGTGAATTGTAAGATTTACTTACACGCCAGCGACCTAGGTTTTTAGCCAGGCTCCCAGTTTAGGAATATCGTTTAGGGCCTACTGCCTAAGCACGCCCCTCAGCAGCTTTAATGTGGCAGAACATATATACTATTTTCCGAAAAAGCTTTCTGTGCACGAAACCAAACTCGCAACCTCCTGCGTGTAAGACAGGAAGGTTTGCCACTGAGCTATCGAAGAAGGACCCAAGTTGTTATAAGACTAAGACCTCAAGTTTTTCACATCTAAAAAAACATTTAATCCGCTTTTTATATTTTTTCGATAACAAGTCAATCATGATAAGCACCTGTTAATTAAAAAATAAATTTTAAAATACGGTATTTTTTCCATTGATTGTTGTAATGCTATGCAAATAGAACTGAAAAACTAGATTTTCCATTAATTCAAATGTAATAAGGGCTGTGATGAACCTTAATAAATATGTAAATTTAAAAACAACCCAGCAATTTTTTTTTGAGCAATTAACTATCGCCCGTAAGCTACATGTTAAAAATTTGATTGCGAAGAAAAACTTAATGGTATACCATTTAACCTTCTACAATTAATAGTTTTCGGAAAATTTTAAAAAGTTATTTTTGTGCCCATATATTTCTTGTTAAAAATATTTTGTTAGGCCACGTGCAAAGTGAGTTATCGTTTTCGAAAAATTTTAAAAATGTAAAATTTGTTTTATTTTTCACAATTTTTGAATTTTTTTATAATAGCCAAGAAATATAATTAACGGTAATAAATATTCTTTTTATTTAACATGTTTATCAATATTATCTTTTATATTAATTATAGTTTTATATTTTAATATTTTATATTTTTAATTTCAAATACCATATATGATTTCTAAATTTCGTATGTTAGATAGACACAACCAATTTTAAATTATAGGCTAATTCCTAGAGTCGTTAAAAAGAATTTTTCTTGGTCAATATTGCCTTGAAAATCCCGAATTTTCTATTAAAAATTGTCGCTCGCTTATAGTTTTTAGGATATTAACGTTTGAAAGTCCAGAAATGACCAATTCATATCTATTATTTTTTTAAAATGAAATATTAAAATCATTGTCACCAAAGTCTGGCCAGGTACATTCTTACCTTTGTATTTTTATAAAGTAGTTAATCTTGAATTTAAAGCTATCTTTGCATTTAGTTTTTTTTGATTAAATATTTTTGATGCTATATAGCAAATAATTTGTGATAAACATTATAAATAGCACTTAAAATTATTGTATATTTAACTTTTTGTCAGAAAATATAAATTATTGTAATTTTTATTTCCATCTTTCATCTTCATTGAAGCAAAAGTACTGGAAATAACTAAAATTTTACACATTATCCTTTTTATATAAAAAATATTAATAAAATTATATTTAATTATTCATAGAATTTTTTTCAGTTTGATATTGATGTTTTGTATAAACTTTTTATTGTAAATTTAGCCTATTTACTGCATATTATAGGTATAATTTTCATTTTAAGATATAACTAAAAATTTAAAAAAAGATTAAAACAGGAGTGTTTTCAAGATATTTCATTTAAAATTTTGAATTTTAGATATAATCCTATTCATTTTAAAAATATTTTTGATATTTATACCCAAATAATAACATTTATTTCCTTTGACAAATTATTTTTCAACTGTATTCTTAAATTGCTTGCTATAATTTTATGTATCTCATCTTTCTTATCTCATTAAATTAACTAATTTGCAATTATCTTTGTTCCACTTTGTCAAAAAATATTATTGAAATTTTTATTCTTTATCAAGTATAATCCTATTAATGCACGTGAAAAATTTCAGACCTCTAGCTACTTCCATTATTAAGATACGATATTTTATAACTTTTTAAAAAATTGGATTTTTTTACTCGAGTTCGATTTTCTCAAAATTCTGACTATAAAATAATTTTTTCTAGGTCAATATTGCCCTGAAAATCCCGATTTTTTTGTTAAAAATTGTCGCTCGCTTATAGTTTTTAAGATATTAACGTTTGAAAGTCCAGAAATGATCATTTTTTAATGAGAAACATCAGCTTTTTAAATGAAAGTTTGTAAAATTTAGTGTAGGCTTGCTTAAAACTTCGCTCAATTCAGCCAAAATTTATCAAAAATAGAGCGTATTCAAATTTTCAAACCTCAAATTCCTTAAAGTAAAGTTGAGCGACACTTTGATAATAAAATTTATAATCTCTATGCCAAAACTCCAAATATCCATAATATCCGTTCTTTAAGGTGCGGTTTCAAATTTAGTAAATTACCTTATTTTTTATTGATGAATATTAAATATACTCACCTTTATTTTCCATAAAATTTTTAGCCTCATTGAGTTTATATTGGTCGACTAATGGGCAAAGCATTTGAGTTAGGGTAATGCGTTAATAAGCATGCAATAATAAAGGGATATCCCGGGCGAAGCCGGGTCGCATATTCTAGTATATATACATAAATATTAAAATTTTATTAATTTTAGTTTAATTTTTTATCAGAGATTAAATAATTGTTGTACCCCGGTACCGAAACTAGTACCAAATACCGGTTCTTAAGCTGAGCTGGTGCCAGTACCGGTACCGGTACTAAAAATTTTGGCGGTTCCAATCCCTGGTTTTCTACAATTTTACATGTCAATGCTTTGAGTTTAGTTAGAAAGTTTATTTAATTCCTATCTATTTTCATATTAAATCTAAATCCTTCAAATACCAACCTTAAAATAATTTGAACGCTTAAAACTTATATATCTTCGGGCGCGTTCAGACTCCGTTTTTGAAAAAAATTTTAAAAAATTTTAAAATTTTTAGAAATAAAAAAATATTGGTTCAGTGTTAAAAAAATTTTCTCGGGTGCCAATTTCGAAACAACTGCCCACTAAAATAATTTGCCCTTAAAATGAGAGTTATGATATATTTGGCGAAGCCGCAAAAGACACCTTTATAAAAAAAGGCTAAATATCAATTAGCTTATCGCAAAAAAAATAAGGTACATAATTATTAAAAATACATATTTTAGGTGATGGATGTATTTTTGATATCTGAAGAATTACAATAAATTGGAGTTGAATTTAGACTATCCATAAATCTTAACTTTTTTAATATTTACATTTTACCCATTAATAACAAATAATTAACTTCAATATATAAAACAAGTAATTTTTTGTTTGAAAGGAGAAGCTAATAAATAGTTGCTATATGCAAAATAATATTTAGAGTTTATAAAGAATTTTTTTGTAATTTGCATTAAACTTGTTTGCATATTTTAAAAATTCTATTTAACATTCTTAAAATCATGCTATGTATTACAAAACCACCAAAATATATTATGTTAAAATGCAAGTGAAATGTGATCAGTGTATAGTTTTATCTGGCAATTGCTTATGTATGTATCGAAAGGTGGTAAATCCCATATTTAACATTTGATTAAATTTGTCTGGGTGGCCTTTCATACCCTTGTAAAATCTATATAGATGTTGATTTTCTAAAACTATGACATAATAAATATTTACCTGTCTTATCGCAATACCCTGCCGCAGCTTGAATATTTGTAAGGGTTAATTAAGTTAATGTTAGGTTAGTATTAGGGTTAGGTTGGCCTTAGGGCATTTAGGGTTGGCTGTGTTAGAGTTAACTTAGGGTTAGTGTTAGAACTATCTCCCTTAAAAATTATTTTAATATTATATATCATTATCCTATATATAAATTATGTATAAACTAGTTGATTTTGTAAAGGATGTAATTGCTGGAAATTTATTTTATGCACCATTTTGCATGCATTATCTTTAAAATAAATTAAAAAATATAATGTTAAATAAAAAATTTCGATGCAAAAACTACATTTTTAAAAATTTAAATTTTTGGAATTTTTTTCTAAAACAAACAAAACCTGAACGCGCCCTTTTAAGAAAATTCTAAAATATTAATAAATTTGAGAGAGCTTTAAAAATCTAATCTCACCTGTTTTTTTAAAACTACTATAATTTGTTCGGCATTCTTAAAATGGAATTAAATTCAAAAATCAATCTCACGTTTTTATATAATTCTTTATTAAATACCCAGAGCTTAACAAGTTTTCTTCAACATTTTAATTTAATCCCCAAAATTAAACTCTGTCCCCGATGCAATAATTCTATGAAATTGGACAATTCAATGAATTGGCGTTGCAATTCAAAATATACGAATACTCATAGAAAAAAGGTTCGATGTTCAAAAAAAATAAGCGCAAGAGAATCAAATTGGTTCAGCGGAAGTAAACTATCTTATACCGACATTTTGATAGTGACATATGTCCTGGTCAACAAAATATTTCGAACTCTAAAAATAACGGCATACGAAATTAATATTTCTTGTAATACCCTAACATCATGGCTTAGATACATCCGACAGGTATATAATTTGTTGTTTTAAATTTAGATAATGATCCACGAGTTTGAAAGTCGTTTGGAACCATTAGGGGGTCCTGGAAAAGTAGTTGAAATACATGAATCAAAATTTGGGAAGCGTAAATTTAACCATGTCCACCACATCAAAGGCCAGTGGGTTTTTGGTTTTTTTGAGAGGGAAAGTGGAAATACCTTTATGATTTGTGTCAAAGATAGGTTGGAATCCACCTTACTACCATTAATAAAAAAGTGGATCCTGCCAGGTTTATATATATTTTACTTACTTTAGGAACCACTATTATTTGTGACAGTTGGACCTACACAAATTTAGAGACTCATGGTTACATCCATCATTACCTCAATAAAGACATGGACACAGGTGCTTATGCAAAATCTATTGAAACAAACCCCTCTAAAAAAAGGGATTATGATGGATACCTTGCGCATTTACTTTTTTTAAAAATGTGCAAGGTGAAAAACATTTGCCCATTTAAAACCTTTTTAAAAATAGTTTCAAACTTTAATTTTGCTTATGAAGATATCAATGAAGAAACTGAAGATGAATTATAAGTAATTTTGAGATAATCATTTTTAGGCTCTAAACTAAAACAATACATATTATTTAATTTTGTATAATAAATAAAGATGATTTATATTTTTTTATATCCTATTTTTCCTTTATGGATCAATAAAACTCAACTTTTTATAATAGGTTTAGATTGGTGTTGTTAGGTTTAGGTTTATTTTGGTGTTAGATTTAGCATGTTGTTTAGGGTCAGTTTTGGGAATTACAAGTTGTAACTTATAATTGGTTTTTTTCACAAACATCAGATATACTTTCTTGTGACAAAAAACTACTTATAAAAATAAACATGTGTTTTATATAGAAAAAATACACGTCATTTAGGGGGGCATTGTTTTAGCAGGTGAATGAATTGGGTCTTTGACTTTTGCCAATGCTGCCATTTTAACGGATATTATTGGTGGAGAAACGCACTAAAACCTACTGACCCTACAGGTTATGAATTTCACTGCATAACGATCACAATGCTCCTCACCCAAAAAAGGGCACACTTTTTATCACAAAAATTTAAATTTCATTTTTATTTTTAAAAGTGGTAATCATTTCCAGCACAAACTATAACTCTTGTAATCAAATTAAAAAGTTGTCCCAGTATGCCAATTTCTCACTCAAGGGCAGTATTTTACCAACAGACTAATCTCACATTTGTACCACTTATGTTTAGATAGTATGCCTTAAGAGAGCCAAATATCTATGTCAGCATGTGATTATGTAATAAGGATTTTACTGATTGCTTGAGGATATTGAAAATTTTTCTTTAAAGGGGGGGGGGGATTTTATGTATTGACTAATTTTCACTTAGCAATCATATTAAGAGTCATCCAAAATAAATAGGCTTAAGAGTTAATTAAATGATTACACTGGTCGACAAATAACAACTTTATGTCGGCGACCAATTATAAACATATATATTTTGATAGTGTTTTTTGAGTACATTCCGAATATCTTTTCCGTTTTTTTTGAATAGGTCTAATTTTTTACCTAGATGGGTTTAAAAGTACCAAAAACCTCAATATGTCCTATATTTATAGGCACTTTTCGTGCCTTTAAAATAAAAATAAATAATAGAAAAATATATTTTACTATTGAAAAACTCTTATATTATTATATAACTTTTTTAGAATTTACTTATTTCATTTACTTTTTTAAATATTTGATTTTAAAAAACTCAAAATTCCCAAAAAATACGCGTCTGAAAGTCTGTGCCCAAAATTTTATGGGGCTACTAAATTCTTAGAGATTTTAGTGCGTGCTGCTACTAATACTGGTATCTGCAAACCCTTCACTTACTTACATATCTCGATGTAGTGTAGTAAGATATGTTAAATATAAACAAAAAAGGTTGCTTGGGTAATATTTTCACTTTTTATATGTGCTTATATTTCATTAACTTCTATCATTTATGAAAAATATAATACTTATTTGGCTTAAATCGCATTTATTTATTACATATCTCAAATGTTATTTGTACTCTTCTGAATGATTTTTTAATGATTTTGAAGCACAGACTTTTAGACGCGTATTTTTTTGGAAATTTTGAGTTTTTTAAAATCAAATATTTAAAAAAGTAAATGAGATAAGTAAATTCTAAAAAAGTTATATAACAATATAAGAGTTTTTCAATAGTAAAATATATTTTTCTATTATTTATTTTTATTTTAAAGGCACGAAAAGTGCCTATAAATATAGGACATATTGAGGTTTTTGGTACTTTTAAACCCATCTAGGTAAAAAATTAGACCTATTCAAAAAAAACGGAAAAGATATTTGGAATGTGCTCAAAAAACTCTTTCAAAATATATATGTTTAAAATTAGTCGCCATTTTTTGTCGACCTGTGTTATCAGCCATGTTAATTAGATATAAATTTATCGAGATTTTAAATATAATTAAAGCAACTGCTCCAGTGTCTCCTACTCGGGGGGGGGGGGGGGTAGGAACCAAGCGGTTCCAAAAAATCGGCCGAGGGGGGTAGGTATTCGAGGGGGGTAGGTATAGTTATGGGGGGAATATGAATAAATTACGAAGTTTGTTACCCCCGAGATTTTGCCGAGGGGGGTAGCTCTTCCATGA
The DNA here is from genome assembly GCA_030555515.1 of Acutogordius australiensis. Lineage (NCBI taxonomy): Eukaryota > Metazoa > Nematomorpha > Gordioida > Gordea > Gordiidae > Acutogordius > Acutogordius australiensis. Next base: position 19,492,579 of record CM060243.1, read on the forward strand.
AATTTGGGGAGTAGGAGACGCTGACTGCTCAGAGTGTTACAAAAATATTGTAAAAACAATTTTATAACTTTTAATGCTCCAACTCACAAGAAAGAAAACAAAAAGATACGGAGCGAGCTCACTCAAAACAAAACAAAAAGAGTCAGCTCTCACTTGGTTAATCCTAGCAAATGGCAAGCGAGTGAGCTTGCCTGAGTTCACGTGTAAACTCTAAGATATGAAAGGGAGTGAGACGAGTGGTTTTTATTTATTAACTCAAATGCACTCTCAGAGGCTAAATTTTCATTTAGGGGACCTTGTTTCTGAGCTCGAAGCTCATTGGCCAGACCGATGCTAATGCTTTTAAATGGGAAATATTTTTTATGCAATTATGTAGATAATTTATATAAGTTAAGAATAATAAAAATATTGCTTGATTTTTTGATTACGTAATTACTGCGATCTTATTAATTAGTTAAAATCTTAATTTTTAAAAAAATTATTTGACACAAAAAATTTATAAATTCTTGCAAAAGTTGACATGTTTGAAATTTTTGGTCAGTCTGGCAAATGACGATTTTACAAATGTATTCAATAAATATTTTTGGTGCTGATAAAATGTCGCGAAATTAGTTTTTAATCAAGCAAACGAATTTTTATTGATATTTTTGGGTCATTTGGGGTTATTTGACGATTATAAAGGTGTATTCAATAGATTTTTTTGGTGCGGAAAAAATGTCGCGAAATCAGTTTTTAATCAAGCAAACAAATTTTTATTGATGTTTTGGGGTCATTTGACAATTTTACAGGTGTATTCAATAAATTTTTTTGGTGCGACAAAAATGTTGCGAAATCAGTTTTTAATCAAGCAAACAAATTTTTATTGATGTTTTTGGGTCAGTTGGGGTCATTTGACGATTTTACAGGTGGATTCAAGAAATTTTTTTAATGCAAAAGAAATGCCACCAAAATGTCGCGAAACCAATTTATAATCAAGCAAACGAATTTTTAATGATATTTTTGGCTCAGTTGGGATCATTTGACAAATTGGGTTCGTCAAATTACCCCCAATAACCCAAATATATTATTGAAAATTTGTTTGCTTGATTATAAATAGATATCGCGACATTTTGGTGACATTTCTTTCTCATTAAGATAATAATTGGGTACACCTGTAAAATCGTCAAATGATTCTAACTGACCCAAAAATATCATTAAAAATTCGTATGCTTAATTATAAATTGGTTTTGCGATATTTTGGTGACATTTTTTCTGCACCAAAAAAATTGAATACACCAACGTCAAAATTGTCAAACTGACCCATTAATTACCTATAAACCTGAAATATCCCAAAACATCTAATAAAAAATTAATGCGATGTATTAATATTTAGTTAGCTCTTAGACATTTGGGCGTCAAAAATTCACCTGTAAACTTCGTATTAGGGACAATAAAATATATACAATGCTCAATATTCAAGGACAACCTTTTCATTTATAATTTTTCCACAAAAATATGGTTCGAAAAGTCTCTCATTTATGTTAAGTTTTAAGCTCGGCTTGTGCTCAATTTTATCGCAATTGAGTGCTTATAAATTTATTATAATGAAATATTTATTTAGAGCTTAAAGACTTACCAAATGAGAACCCACATATTTTGCTGAGAGCCAACTCCACAAAAAACACGCACATATTTATTTTCCGCGAGCCGTACTGTCGGTAAATGGAATGGGAGCTCACTGCACTTTATTTTACTGCTATTGCAAAAGTGCGAGGAAAGAGTGAGCTCACCTGAGCTCTAAAAAATAAACCTCTGCAAATTTTAGATTTTCTCAATTTTTAAGACTTTTTGTAAAAAAAATGAACTGAAAACGTTCTTAGAAAAATTCAAATTTGAAAGAAGTCGAAACAGCTAAAAAAAAATATTCAATGTTGGAATTTTTAAAGGGTTAAAATATTTCTAAGAGTCTTTGCAAAGAATCACAGGTCAACAAATATTAATGTAAGAAAAAAATAAGTTTATGAAACATAAAAGCATTTATATTTTCCGTTTTTCGTAGTTTCTTCCGCCTTCAGCTCCTTAGATCCGTCCATATCAAAAAATGGCCTTTTTGACTAAATTGACAGATTTTTCGACCTCGCAAATAGCCCCCGCCCCCCCTCCCCCCCAAAAAATTAAATTTTTTTTTATATAAAAATTTCTTGAAACTTAAGGTAGTTCAAAGTGAGTTTTTATTTTCGTTGAATTTTCAAAATTTTAATTTATCTTATAATAACGCAAATTTTTAAAAAGTTACTAATTTTAGTTTATGCACATATGGGCACGTGCAAAATGAGTTTTTATTTTCAAAATTTTAATTTATTTTGTAATAAAACGCAAATAAATTGCTAAATTAAGTTTGTGCATATAAAATGCTTTTTTTCTAAAATAAAAATTTTTTAAATAAATAAAATTTTTAGAATTTTCAAAATTTTACGAAAATAAAAACCCACTTTGCACGTGGCCTAAAATGAAATTTTTTTTTAAAAAAAATTTTGAAAAAAAAAATTAAATTTTGAAATTTTCAAAATTTTACAAAAGTAAAAACTCACTGTGCCCTTATAATTATCATCTCAAATAACAAGGAGTAACATTTTATAATATATTAAGCTCTTACCACAGCATTTAAACAATAGAGAATATTTCGCAAACTTAAATACGCCACTATGTATTATATATTTTGAACTTTTTTTCAAAAATCATCAATATTTATAACTGAGTAACTATGTTTAATTCATACCTTTCATTTTTGCTAATATTAAATCTACCCATTCGGTTTGGGTAGATATGTAAGTTTAAATAAGTTAGAGTTAGGTAAAGGTCAGGCTAAAATTATTTTAATATTAAGATTAAGTTTTACAGTGTTGGTTAAGATTAAGTTTGTATCAGATCAAATAACACACTTAATTTTGCATGTAGGACGAATTATTCATACATGCATGCAAAAAGAGAAGGCGGTTGTAGTATTGCGCTAGACCACAGCCATTAGGGCAACTGTTTGGGTTGTTTCTGCTCTAAAAAAAAATGGCGCATTATATAGATCTTCAATAATCGTTATATCCTTGACAAAATTACCTAGTTAAAATATTTTAAATATATAGAATAATGGTATATGATTATAATATAATTTTAAAGGTTGATAGTTCATGACTCAAACTTACAGAAATGGTAATCACAAAAATGGTTAAAATTGGCGCCGATATGACAGAGTGCCGAATAGCATATTTTTCTACTGCTGCGGCTACAAATTTCAAAATTGTGGAGAAAATATTTTATAAAAAAATTTTAACGGCTAATATCGAAGGTCAATTTAGGATATGCCTAAGGGCGCGTTGAAATTATTTTATTTTTTTTAGGGCGTGTTCAGACTAATTTCATTTTTTTTCAAAATATTTTAAAAACTTTCTCAAATTATTTCAATGCTAATCAAAAATTGGCAACTTTTTTTAAAAAAGCGTTCAATGTCAAAAGGTAAAAATTTTAAAATTTTTTAAAAAAATGAAATGAGTCTGAACGCGCCCTTATTTATTTTTTAATCATATTTTTTTCCAGAAAATCTATTTTTGATAATAACAAAAATTGGCGACATTTTGTTAAAGTGCGTTCAATGTAAAAATTTTAAAATTTTTTGAAAAAATAAAATGAGTCTGAACGCCCCCTAACAAAATATTGTTAAAATATTATCAAAAAAAAATTTACACTTGCCACCTTAATGTTAATCAAATGGATTGGAGGGTATCTGCTCTAAAAAGCAAAATGGCGCATGAAACAAATCTTCATACTACAGCAATCATATTTTTAACCAAATCAATTATTTAACATATTTCATATATATGATGATGGTATATAACTATAAAATAATTTTAGAGGGTGATAGTTCTTGAACCAAGAAAAAGCACAGATATTGTACAGCACAGATATTGTACAAATGACGTCATTTTTATGAGAGAGTTCCGAGTACCATTTTTTTAGCCGCAGCTCCAATCAGCTGTGTTGTTTTAAATATAAACAGCCATTTTATTACTTTATAAGTTAGAATACAATTTTCGATAACAGATTTGAAGTTAGCGTATAAATTGCATAATTTATTTAAAACTATGAAAAAAAAATTGAATAATTCTGAGAGAAGGGGTGAAAAAAGACGCGTAAAACGAATGTCTCAACGAAATAGTTCCATAGTTAGAAAATTTAATTTTAATTATTATTAGGTGTGTTTTAAATGTAGAGAAACTGGACATAAGTTGTTGGAATGTCCATTAATATTAACTGATAAAAATGAGGAGTCGATCGATTTATGTTATAAATGTGGTTCTTTAGAACATAAATCAGCACAATGCATAGCCAAAGTTGGAAAATATGATTATCCATTTGCTAAATGTTTTATATGCAACCAAACAGGTCATTTAACTAGAACTTGTCCCATTAATATAAATGGAATTTATCCTAATGGTGGTTCATGCATGTATTGCAATAGTATTAACCACTTAAAAAAAGATTGCCCTCAAATTAGATCTAACATAATTATTAACCCCTTAATATCTAATCTTGTTATTAAAAAGAAAAAAAAGAAAATTGTAAGTTTTTGATGTTTTTTGTCTCTAACATTTAAGTAACAACTTTAAAAATTTGTCAAATTTTAATTAAATGTAATTATTATTATATATATATATATATACCATTAAAATTATTATGCATTGACTATAGTTATATATTTTGTAAATATTTAAAAAATTGGAGAATAATATAAAAAAAGCTATCTTATATTAAAAATCAGTAAATTTTTTTATACAAAATAGCCTAACATCAGTTAAAATTTTGGTTGATTGCAGTCATTTAGGCTTCCAAACATTAACTGCTCCATCAGCACTAGCTACTGCAAATATTTCCTTGAGATAATCTAGCTAGAATATTAAGTATATTTTAATAATGGTAAAAATTAAATATATTTTATTGTGAAACTTGCAAGTTGATTAAAATTTTATTTAAGAAAGTTTGGATTCCATGAAGGCTATAAGGTAGTATATTTCCATAACATTTTTTTTAATTGTCCTTATTTAAGATGGCAAATTTTTTATGATCATGTTACACCAAACATGGCAAAAATATGCTGACAAATTTTTAAATTTGACCCTCTTTTCACAAATCCTGGTTATGTAGTTAGCTATCTAAACAATTTTATAAATATAAAAAAATTAATTTTTAAATTGTTTAAAATGCATTTAAAATATATTTATTTTATTTATGGGTTTGAACAAGTTTTAAAAAATTTAATGTGTTAAAAGAAATTGAATAAATATTTTTTAAATAATGAAAAAATAAAATTATGTATAAACAAATAATTATTAATATTCTGTTGTTCCACAAATTAATTACAATAAAAAATAATTTTTAAGTCAGTTTTAATTCTTTGTGAAACTTTGCTTATATACACTAAATCGATTTTTGTAAATATAACTTAAAATATAATTTTAAGCGCTTTTTAAACAGCCTGTTTTAGGTAATTAATTTTATTTAGGCTGTTTAAATTCTAAAATTATTTATATTAAAAAAATACATACATTAAAATTAATAGAAATAGATGCTTTTATTACACATGTTAACAAATGTCAATGTCAAAAAAAAATTATAAAAACATAAGCATACATCGCGTGATGGCCTTATCTCATATATATGTTTCGTTTTTCGTAGTTTCCTCCATCTTCAGCTCCTTAGATCCGTCTATCTCAAAAAATGGCCCTTTTTGTCCAAATTGACAGATTTGCGACGTCGAGAATATCCTAAAAATAAAAAATTTAAGTATCTATTACCGTAAAACTAACTTATATTTATCATTTTAAATAGTAAGAAATAAAATTTTTTAGTATATCAAGCTCTTACATCAGCATTTAGATAATACAGAATATTTCGCGTCCAAACTTAAATACCACACGATATATCATCAGTGTTTAATAAAAATATTTGAAGTTAAAATAAACAGTTTAGCTGTTGTCAATATGCAAAAAAAATCAATATTTTAAGATAGCAGGTTTCTGTAGTTAGCTCATAACTCTTAAAAATTTGTTAATTTGTGTTATCTAAATAGACATATGATTATTATGGTTTCGGCAGAAAAATACTTGACTCTACTGCCTTAGGGTTATAAGCATTTCTTCTTTCCCCTTTTTAAACAAACCTTTTATTATTAAACATACGTATTCCATAATTATAATAAAAAGATGTATACCGATGCCATTTCACTTTCTAAGCACATCTTTTGGCTATAAATGAGTCGAGGGGGCCATGATGGATCCCAAACTTTGAAGGATTTGTCGGCTGAGCAGGTGAATAACAGGCCACAACCTGGGGACGTGTGTTTAACATTCCGTATGGAATAAGCGTGTCCCGAATAAAATTTCTACACAATTTGTAAACCGTTAACAGATTTAAGGTGATTGCTTACTTATAGGCCAAATCGATTACACTGGACAACAAAAAAAAACAACATAAACAATTTTTTGAGGGTTTTGTAGAGAAATTTCTTGCGATAACGATCCCGGGCTTAGTTTTTTTTCAATGCCTCCAATTTTTTTTTAAACCGCGTCCAAAGTTCAGAAAAAAATTCACAAAATTTAACCATTATTTTTCCAAAAATTCTATTGGCATATTCACCTTATAAAAAACATTACTAACTAAAAAAGGTTATTACCTAAAATTATTTGCAATTTACTTACAAATTATTTAGGATCAAAAAACGGATTTTATGACGAATACCACTAATTTTATAAATAAAAAATAAAAAAAATTTAAATATTATAAAAAAATTTAAACGGCTTACGTTAATAATGAATGTTTCCGTTATCTAAATATATTTTTAAACTTTTGTTACTACCCATAGGTTTTATGATATAAGAAGCCCAAAATACCCCAAAAATTGAAAAATCTCGACTTTGACACCAAATAACTAAATATCTTAGGCATTGGCTAAAATTCTGATTTCATATTCGTGATCAGCTCTAAAAACTTGACCAGAAACTATAGTTGCCATAATGATGCTTAGGGTCTACAAAATTTTGTTGTTCAGTGTTATATATTATCTTGGGATGAAATTTATTTATACTAATATAGGTCTGCTATGAATAAAAAGTCAACCAAAAATCAATTGAAATATAATTGACCTTTCAAGAGATTTTTTAATATCTGATTTAAACTCCAAAAGGCAGAAAAATCTACAACCAGGTTTTTTATTTATTAATTTAGAGGATATTAATTATTGTTGTAAACTTGAAAATTTTAAAGAAATTATATTATTTACGCCAATTTCTTTGAAATTTTGAGAAGGATCGAATAAGTAAAGATTTCCGAGATCGTCGCCGACCCATAAGCAGTTAGCGTCGTAGGACATGGTAAGGGGTATACCACAAAGCTATATAAAATATATGATTAAGAAACTATATAATCAAATTAAAAAAATTTTCAAATAGAAGAAAGCCAAAAATATAAACGTTTAGCTTTGAAAAAATATTAAATTAAAAAAAAAAAATTTGTTTTTAATCATTTTTTTTTGATTTGTAAATTTACTTTGCTAATAATTTTTTTTAGGAATTAACTTTTAACAAAAATATATAAAACGACATTAAACAATTATTTGTGCAACAATTTACATTGAAAAAAAATTTCATTATTTTTTAGATTCTTAGTAAGCAATCTCAATTAATCCCCCTAATTTCGTCACCATTAAGAGGATGCTAGCATTGAATCATCAACGAAGTGTAAAAACCAAAAATAAAAAATATCAATGTATGATCGTAATTTATCGTTTCTAAAATTTTGCAAATTTCCAAGGACAAACCGGAATTTTGCATAACGATTTAATCGGGCTTTTGTGAGATTCTTCAAGCGAAGTGAAGCTATCCCGGCTGAGGAAAAGGTTGTCACTCTTGTCCTTGTCGAGGTGAGTAGACGAGTCCGGGTTACTACGTTGTTGTTTGAGGAATCTCAAATCGCTTATGTGCAAGGTCTTATCTTCGCTCCCGGTTATTAAAAGGTCGCGATCGCGGTCAACCGTTAGGCAGAGTATCGGTCCGGAGTGCAATCTTTAAGTTGATACAAAAAAAAATCTAATAAACTTTTTGGCTAAGTTATATATTTTTACATAGAATAATGGATGTGAGAGTCTATTTTATCAATTAAAATTATGAGATGTATGACCAAACAAGTGATTAAAATGTAAATAGACTTTTTATCATTGCTATAGATTGCTGGCAACGGAGCTCCGCTGATAGGTAGATTCTTAAAGCCATTAACAGTGATAATTTCAGGTTCCGTTTGGCGGTAGAGATAATTTGGACCGACCTGTTGATTAATAAATAACATAAATACAATTTTACCATCTTAGGGGACGCTCAAGAAAAAAAGTAAAACTAGGAGTCACTAAAATTAAGATAAAAATTGTTGATTTATTTTTAATTAATTAAAAGGCCTTGGGCAAAGTGTATCAAAACTATGAAAAAATTTTGAAGATAAAAATTGCCAATTTAGTTTATACTATTACTTTTAATATAAATTTATATTTTTATTCAACATAAGTAATAAATTTCAATTTTCGGTCCTTATCAAAGGATATTGTAATATTTTAAAATATTAATTATAATTGATTTTTTTATGTTACTAATAATGAATAAGTGTAAATAGAAAGATTAACACACTATTTTATCGAATATGAATAATTAACCTATCAAAATATGTGATATTTTGCATCTACAGATTAAATTAATGAAAATAATTACATCTATCTCTTAGTTTAAACATCGTTTTTTCGAAAATAAAACAAATTTTCTATTTTTATTAATTTACACAGGAAACAAAATTTATTTTCCTATAAAAAACAAAAATTATTTTGAACGTGCCCTATGGTACCGTAATTTGAAACAATATAAAATATTATAAGAGATGCAAATGATAATATTGAATAGAGACAAAAAGGCTTTAATTAGTGATTTAACATAAAACTTTAGAGATCCCATTAGGATCGTAGGATACCCTGCTATAAGGGTCACACGTTTGGCCTGTATGTAAAGGAATAGTAAGGGGACATTCCAAATTTTCTTTTTTAGGAGGGGCATTGTTACAAGGGTAAGTCCGAGGATCCAGTAATTTGACCGTTTTGTGGTACATACCAACGGCGATCAGCCCGGGGGAAGCGTAATGCGAGCATAGAATGGCAGATTCACATCTTTAATAGTTGATTGTTGGATTAATTCAGAATATTAAGTAAAAAAACCTTTATTTAACGAGGTTTTAAATAAAATTTTAGCTAAATGAGCATTGCACTTAAAAATAATATCTTCATATGTCAGCAAATTTTTGAGAGTTATGAGCTAACTAAAGAGGTCAAACCTGCCATTTTAGGGATATTCAAATCCGTTCACCCTTTTTTCTAAACAAACTTAATAAGTCAGCTATAAACATTGAAATTATTAGAAAAAAAGGCGAATAAACAAAAAAGATTAAAAAACAAAAATATATTTAATATTTTGCATATTTACAAGCTAAACTGTTAAATTTAAACTTAAAATAATATTTTTATAAAAACCAATAATATCATGTCGTATTTTGGACGCGATTCTGTATTATCTAGATGCTGATATAAAAGCTTAATATACAAAAATTTTATTTTTCATTATTTGAGATGATAAATATGAATTACTTTTTATATGAAAAAAAGATTCTTTTTTTTCTTTTTAGGGTATTCTCGAGGTTGCAAAATCTGTCAATTTGGTTAAAAAATACCATTTTTTCGATAACGGATCTACGGAGCCGAAGGCGGAAGAAACGATAAACGGAAAATATATATGAGATAAGGCCATCATGGAGATGCATGCTTTTATGTTTTCATATACTTCATTTTTCTAACATTGATATTTGTTGACCTGTGTTATAGAATTTATTGCCTTGATATTATTATGAAACATACGAGCTTTAAAAAAAACATTTGAGCACGAAATAAATTTTTCACTAATTTACTTTATTGCTTGAGATTCCTGAATTCTGGCATCGGAGGTTAAATCCCATATCTTTAGCCAGCTATCCCAACCACCTGAACAAAACCTTTGATCGTTAACGAAAGAAAGAGTCCATATCCAACCCTAAGCAAAATTGGGCATATATTTAGTTATAAGATTAATCTTTTAATTAGTTGTAAAATCACTTTTTATTTTTATAGCAAAATAATTATATAAAATTTTCGGGCCGTTATCTACAATTTTGGGCCACACGTTGGGCAGAAAATGAAAAACAATAATGCGGGTCGGGCAGACTTGCAGGTTCGGGCAAGCCAGGCTGGAATATCAATGCAGTTTTATTTATATATCCTTACAGAATTCGCAAAATTAAGATTGAGCATAATGATTGCAAGTGTATAGCTTCACACCGGTTTTAAGATTGTTTGCTATCAGCTAATTTAGCTTTAAACTTTAGTTTGTTATAAAATTTATTTAAGAAATCTTAGTTACTGCTAACTTTGATTATTTAGGAGAATAATTACCAAAAATGTCATAAATAACATAAAAATTAAAATTTTTTTGCAAAAGAATAGACAAGACAAACTTTGTGTACATCGACGGCCCTATGAATTAATGCTTTTTCCTCTTCAACACCTTCCCCCATCAAAGAAACATCGTATATGTGGATTGAGCGATCTCGAGATCCCGTGACACAGGTTTTGCCTTTCTACATATAGTCAAAATACTATGTTAATTATAGCCTATATCACAACAAATTTTTGAGAGTTTTGAGCTAATTACGGAGATAAACCTGCCATCTTAGGAGTTTTCAAATCTGTTTACCGTAACATTGATAGAAAAAATGCCAAAAAAAAAACAACAGCTAAACTGTTAAATTCAAATTTCAAATAAAACTTTTATCAAACCGATTATATATCGTGTCATAATTAAGTTTGGGCGCGAATTATTTTGTATTATCTAAATGCCGATATAAGAGCTTGATGTATTAAAAAAAATTTATTTCTCATTATTTAGAAATATAAGTTACAAGGGATTTTTATATGCAAAAAAATTTTTTTAATTTTTTATTTTTAGGGTATATAGATTTGTCAATTTGGTAAAAAAAGCCATTTTTCGTTATAGACGCATAGGAGCCAAACGGAAGAAACAAAGAAAAACGAAAAATATATATGAGATAAGGCCATCATGGGGATAAATTCTATTATTATGTTTCATAAAATTCACGATTGTGCCATAACCTGTGTATTATAACACATAACAGAACGCACCGCAAATAAATATAAGCATAAAAAATGTTTTTTTAATGCTTTAATGCTATCTTAGGGCATGTGCAAAGTGAGTTTTTATTTTCGTGAAATTTTCAAAATTTTGAAATAAAACGCAAATTTTTATAAGGTTGCCAAATTTGGTATATGCGCATAAAATGCTTTTTCTAAATTAAATATTTTTTTAACAAATTTTGAAAAAAATAAAAATTTCAAAATTTTCAAAATTTTACCAAAATGAAAACTCACTTTGCACGTGCCCTTAATTAAAAAATATTGCATGTAAATTTTAAAAAATGCTTAGCAAAATTATAATAATTGCTTTATTTAATTATATAAATCCACAAAACGTAATCAACATAAATTAAACGTATATAAAGGTGATGACAGGGCTAATTTTTATTACATTTTTTTGTTTTTTTGAGGGTACTTAAAGTTAAATTATGAAATAATAAAAAATGTTTTTATAATTTTTCTAATAGATATATATTGATTAGCTAAGAAGTAAATCTGACATTTTGGATCTATAGAGTGCAAATATATTAAAAAACATCATATCAAATCATTTCATTAAAATTTTTTATTTTAATATAAAAATTATCAAAATATATGGAAAATGTAAAAGAGTATATGGGAGAATTGGATATATTTAAAGAGGTAACCAATTGGCTAGCACAATTTATTAAATTTTATTTTTAAAAGAATTTTATAACTTTATCTTTGATTTAAAACACATTTTTATTTTTATTTTTGCAAGGCAAATTTGGTAATAATAAAAAAGGTTGGAAAAGTAAACATAAAATGCCTAGAATACCTATCTAATCTGAATTTCAAATAGGTCATTATAACCACAAATTTTTGTTAAATTAAATTATGTGAATAATTTAATATTTGTAAGAAATAGCTTAACATTGATAAGTTTGATGACATCAATAGCAGAGTCTTGTCTATATTTGTAATGAAAAAACATTTTTTCTGCATTAGGCCATACGTTATATAGATATTCACTTTCATAACAGGATTGAAGCCAATCATAGTTATCTTAACAAATTGTGATTAGACAAGAAGCAAGATTAAATAATAAATTTATTAGCATAAAAACCAGATAATGTTGGTGGGTATTTATAATCAAAATGTTTTTCCTCAGGTTCTTTATAGACTGTATCTTGGCTAGTTCTTGTCTCGATTATTATTGGTTTAACCATATTGATCCTAACATTGTTGCATCTCTGCAACCAATAATTTTGATCCAAAAAGATCTGATGAAAACGCTTAGAAACCAGAGCTAAACTAAATATAATGTCCTTCGAAGGAACATATTGCGATAAATAATTAATAATTTCATTTGGCAGGTCATTCAGATTCATTATTATATCTATTTTAAATTTTTTTTATATTTAGGCATATGATGAGCATATGTTTAATTTTTTAACACACACCCGCACGATAGGCGGCTTATCACATTATAAAATAAAAAAAAACCTAACAAATAACACTCATATAAAATTAATAAAAATTAATAATTTTAGTTAGAACTAATTTTATACTAAATAACAGACTACAAATCAAGTAAAAAAATGATTTATAGCAAACGGCATAATTTATATGTATTTATGTTTACATATGTTACAAACTTATAAAATTTAGCCCATCTATTATATTTAACAAATGCATGGGTCAGAGTTCGTGAATTAAAAAATAAGAAAATTTAAACAATTAAAATATGCATTTATTTTCCCTTACAGCTTTAAAACTGCCTCTAAAATTAATTATTGTATTAAACAATGTTTTTATAATAAAAATTTATATTTTATTTATAGTGGTAGGTTGTTAAAGTGTAAATAATTTAATGCAAATTTGACCAAAAGACAAGATCTACCAGGAGTTCAAAAGTTAGTAGGTCACATACCATAATGGAAAATTTAAACTTTAATTAAAGTTAAAGTGACAGATAAGATAAAATTAGGCTAATCTATAGTTTTTTTTTAAAAGGCGCATTCAAGCTACGTTTATAAAAAAAATTCTAAGTTCTGAATATTTAAAATTTATATTAAAGTTTTTATTTATTTTACTAAACAGAAATTTAACCATTATTTTTTTAATATTTTATAACACGATTAGTTGCTCTAAATATATTTAGAAATTTTAATAAATGAATAATCTATATAAAGACTGCTGATTTTGAGAAATTTCATATTGTAATTACTAAAATTAAAGAAATATCCTGATATAAAAATTAAATGTTTTTATTGTGAGTTTAAAATTAACTAGCTATACTAACATTTTTTTATATATATATTCTATACCTAAAACCGTGGCCTTTGCGTCCATTAGAAATAATAGTTTGAATAAAACAATTAAAGTTGTAGTCGGTTTAATTTCAATCTATATTTTGATATTTATGTTTTTTTCGAGCCTGGAGGTTGCAAATACGTCACTTTAGTCAGTTTTTTAACTTAAAATTTTTATAGCAGACTGACGAATTGCGGGAATATAGTATATACATCATTTTAATTAATTATTATTGTTCTAAATTACGGCGAACTACAGATTCATAAAATATATTTTTATAAAATTTATTATTTACATGATTTTAGTTTCGACAGATGGGTCAAGAAAACTGTAACACGGACGGTATGAAAAATTATACAAATTTCAAAGCTATGCACTGTATTATTTTATTGTAAAAAGAATTTGTTTTCTTGCGTTGAAAATGTATTAAATTTTTAATGTATTGAATAAATTTTTCAATGTATAAAATAAATTTTTGAATGTATTAAATAATTTTTTTTTTTTCATTGTTAGCTTTTTGCCATTGAGGCAGTGAGCTCTTTCAATTTAAGTCTCCATTTGTTTCTATCTCTACACTCATTTCTATTTAGATTGTGACATCTCATGCCAGCGTCTACTCTTTGAGACCAGGTGAGTTTAGGTCTGCCCCTTTTATTAATGTAACATAAATTTTCCTTCAAAATTTTTTTAATTTATAAATTTTTCAATTTAATAAATATGGTAAATATAACAGTAGAAATTGTGTTCTTAGGTCTAGTTAAACATTTATACAATAAATTTATGAAATGTTAATAAATAAAAAAGATTGTGCACATTTGCAGGGCATTAAGCATTTCATGAATATAGCTTATAGCCTTAGGGCAGACTGGTCGCATTTAATGAACCCGCTGTTGGGGAGGTGAATAAACATGAAGTGCATGATGAGGTGCAAGAGTACCCCATTTTTTAACCTTCTATGTCTTAGGGTATAAGTAAATTATAATATCTTTTAATTAAAATTCAAAAAAAAATTAAGTGTTTTTTTATTTAAAAATATAAGCAATTTTTTTTATTTTTTTGTATATTCAGCAAAATACAGAACCAAATTGAAAAAAACAATGAGATTATTAATTTTATTATAATTCTCAAAATTAGCCTAAAAATTGCAACAAATAAAATGTGTCGTCTTTACCAATTCTCATAGAAAAAAAAATTATAGAAAATGAATTTCTATGTAATAATTTCGCTTTTCGTAAGCATGAGTTTTAAAATAAGACATAAAATTTAATGTCTTTTTAAATTACATTTCGAAATTTACCCTAATAAAATATTTCAGAGAAACTGCTAACATATTAATATTATGCTTATATTTTAAAGCTTTAAAAAATTTAATTTTTATTTTGTAAAGAACTTATTTACAAAAATTTATATATAATATACCTGCATATAGTTCCATATTAACATTTTTATGTAATAATAATGTATTACGATATATCTCCCATAATATTAAAATTTATATGCAAATTTAGGGCAGCTTGATATAAAACCCTAAACATATTTACTAAAAGTTCATTGCGGTACCTAAGTACCTCAAATTCACTTTAAAAATTAATGTTACAAAATACATTGATTTGATATAAATAGTTATAAAGTTTAAAACATACGGTAAAGAATTATTAAAAAGTTCTGATGTACAGATTCCCACTTACCCAATCGCGGGTTAAAATTATACTAAAATTACCCTATTGAACAGTTCAACAAATATTTATGTCAGATAATTTTATAAAAACATAAATGCATCCCCATGATGGCCTAATCTCATATATGTTTTTCGTTTTTCTTAGTTTCTTTCGTCTTTGGCCCCTTAGATCCGTCTATAACGAAAAATGGCCTTATTTGACCAAATTGACAGATCTAAATATACCCTAAAAAGGAAAAAATTTAAAAACCTTATTTGAATATTAAAATTTCTAGTAATTTATATTTTTAATTACAAATAATGGAAATAAAATTTTATTAATATATCAAGCTCTTAGATCGGCATTTAGGTATTATAAAATATTTTGGGTCCAAACTTAAATACGACACGAAATATTATCGGTTTTTAATTAAAATATTATTTGAAGTTTAAATTTAACAGTTACTACTGTGAATATGCAAAAATAATTTCAATTTATTTTTGTTTTTGAATTTTTTTTGGTTTTTTAACCTTTTTTTCTAGTATTATCCAATGTTTATAACTGACTAACTAAGTTTGATTAGAAAGAACGGTACACGGATTTGATATACCCTAAGATGGCATGTTTGATATCTGTGGTTAACTCATAACTCTCAAAAAATTGTTGACCTGTGTTGTATTAAATATCAAACACTTCTGTATTATTTTTTTCAAATTTACTTCTTTTAAAGGCAACGAGGTTAATTTAACAAATGTTGTGTGACAAAAAAAACAATTTAAAAATTTTTGTAAGCATAATTAAGTAAAAAAGCTTTAATGTTAATTAATTTGCACATACGAAAAAAACAAGACCCTTTTACTTCTTAAGCATGGCCAAATCGCTTAAAGCTAGGGCAAAAAGCTATTGCCCTAAATGGCTTACTCAATATATACACTCGATAAAATACTGTAACACTTTTCATTGTTAAAATTTCGAGACATATTACACTGGACAACAAAAAAAACAAAACGATTTTTACTGGGTGTGTAGAGAATTTTCATGCCACTAAGATTCCGGGCTTAGTTTTTTCCTAATCTAAATCTTTTTAGATTTGCTAGATTAATTCATTAAATTCTTAAAGTTTAATTAAAACATATTGGCATATATAGATTTCTATAAAACACTTGTCTAAAAACATTTATTTGTAATTGTATTTTAAAGTTATTTAAGATCAAAAAAAAAAGAATTTTATGACGGAAACCAGTTAGTGTAAAAAAATTTAAACACTTACGTTATTAGTTAATCCAAATTTATTTTTAACTTTCAAAAATATGCATTGGCTAAAATTTTGATTTTATATTTTCAATCAGAACCAAAAAATGGACCAAACGAAAATTGCCATATATAATGCGTAAAATCGTCCAAATTTTGTGTCGTTGATAAGTGAATTAAATAATTGCATTAATATACAATACAAAATTTTATATATTTATTAAATAAAAGTAAAAAAAACCTTTTAGATTTTTCAATTTAAACTTATATCGAAGCTATAACATGGTTTTTGGCAAAGAAATTGACCAATTAGTTTTTTATTTTAAAATAAATCTTATCATAAACTATTCAAGAGAATAGTCAAAAAATGAAAGATATTATTATCACACGTCCTTTTCAAAACTTAAAATGTGCTAGATTCCGCATGCACCATACCAGTGACAGGTTAAGCTTCCTAAGTTCTAAATGAACATCGTAAAGATAAATAGATTACAAAAATTCAGAGCCGATTATAACTATTTCTCAAGTTCCAAATGGCTGCTAAAATTTGCGGATTATTTCTTAGAGCAACTGATTTAGTCTGACATAAAACTAATATTAATTATATAAGTGTAACCTTGATTAAAATTTGCCATGAATTTATGTCCCTTAAGCGTCTAACTTCTCGCACATTATAAATATGCTCATTGAATTTACCGACAGAACGACACTCATTAATAAATACTTATCTCTACCTAACCTCTAAAAACGAAAACCACATTAATGAATAATAAGAAGGGTAAAAAGCCATATGTGAATATTTCAAGGTGGCCAAGCACATAGCGAGAGCTAGTAATTATGTATTTATTAATATTTGAAAAATGATAAAAGAGTACAAAATCACGTTCTACGCAATTCCTTAAATGGCTAATTTGTGTAGTTAGAGAAATTTGAAGATAAAAAAAAGATTTTGCCATTACAACTCTAAACAACCTTGTCCTTGTTTAATATAAACGCTAATGTTTTTATTTTGACGGGTTTTTAAAGGTATTCGGGATCCAAAAGCTCCTTCCCCCCGTGCCGGGCCAAATTTAGAACGGGCCACGGGCATGAATTATAAAATAAAAAAACCGCGGACCGCTTCGCGGCCCGCGGTTTGCGCCGCTGCGCGGCGCGTTGGCTCGTCTTCGGCGCGCTCCGCGCGCCTTGACTCGCTCGTCCAGACCCCGCAATTCGTGCGGAGGCGCTTCGCGCCCCGAATGTTTGCTTATATAAACCCGGGAATGTGTCTAGGGTGGGCACATTATAGTCGCGGGGCGCTTCGCGCCCCCGGTAGGCTTGGTTAAAGCCTAGGATGTGGGAGCCGAACATATTAAACCCCTAAATTGTGCCTAAGGACTAATATAGACACGGGCGCGCCCAGGGAGTAGGCCTCGCAGATTCTGAAGCAGCTTATACCGCTGAGAACTATAATGACCTCCCTGTATCTATGCTTATGTATATTATTGACCTGGGAAGAGCCTGAAATTTAAGTATATATAAAACATTGATAGAGGGGGGTTTTTAAGCATGAGTACGCCGGTACTCAAAACACAACATTGAAAATGTTCCCCCATACCAATTTATCCTAGATTAGTATTAGCGGGTCTAACTGCAAAGCTATAGAGAAGAGAAAAAAGAGGACGATGTGTTGGTAAAATGGGGTAAATGTCCCAGGGGGAAACGGGCGAGCGAACTCATTGTGATTTGGGTAGAAATATAAGGGCAAAAAGCGAAATGTAAAACTTGACCGAGCAAATTTGTCATTAGTTATAACACTTAAATTAAAAATGGGGCATCATTAAAATTTGCATAAATATCAATGTTAAAAAATGGCCGTTAATTATTAAGAAATTTTATTAGCAAGGGTTTTTTTAATTTTTTTACAACTGTAAACAATGTTAAAAAGTGAATTTTTTATGGCATAAGAGACCTCTCTTATGTTTCAAAAACTGAAAAAAGGATATTTTATTACATAAAAACAAGTACACGGATTTGTCAATTAACGGCCGAACACGCACAACGGGTAAAAAATAGGTAATATACATTTTACACCGGACCGGCCGTCGGAAAACCAACCGAGAATGAGAACAATTTTTTGTGCTAAAAATAAAAAAAAACAATGTTTAGCAATAGAACACTAGACTCTTAATTTACAATTAATTAACATTGAATTATTATTTTTAACATTGTGTTAACAATACGGAGACAAGTAAGTGCATTGGAGACTAAAATTAGGGTCACAAGGAAGGGCAGTATGAAATAGGACCAAAAAATCGATAATAATGGGGTTTGTTATTTTTTCGGCCCAATATTATTTTTTTAATTTTTTTAATTTTTTTAATTTATAAAAAAATGACGTCATCGGCCAAACTCACTTTTGTATGGGAAAAAGCGCAAATTTGGGTTAATTAAAGGGGAAGAAAAAAGTGAAATCAATTTCCTTGTAGGATTCCGCATAAGCTAGTATAAAAAAATGTAAAAAAACAGGTAAAAAAAATTTACCTGGCAGGTAAAAGAACGGATACCAAAAAAACAAAAACGTTGACCCCCATTTTTTACAGCGTAATTTTTATTGGATTATACGAGTGTATTAACTGCCGAAAGTGCAAAAGAAAAATATGGTAAAAAAAAAGTTTTTTTTGCCCTTATATGGAAATGGGTTTGTATGACCCTATCACCTTAATAATAGAGGGGAATTTATGTAAGATATAAGTACAATACGTGGGCTACCTCAATAAACCCTGAAAAGAGAGAATATGAAAGTAAAATTATCCTAAATTCCTTAAAAATGCACTTTTCTAGGAGGACACCTGTCAAACATGAAGGTATCATAAAAAAATTTACATCAAATTGGAGACCAATGTGACCATAATTTATCAGATAAACATCCAACCCTTATAACAGTTTTTTACCCAAAAATTTAGAAGACTTCCAATAAAAGCGGCGAAATTTTCCATATTTGGGCATGTTAGAGAAGTGACCGGATATTGAATTTTAGTAAGGTTAATATATATGTAGTGGCCCGTTAAAATAGCTGTTTCAATTTTCTAAGGGGTATATAGAACAAAAGTTAGAATTTTGACCTTAAAGTAAAATTGTCCTTATATGGTATATTATATAAAAAAAATTATTTTAAAAATTTCCTTTATTTCTCCAATCTCACGAGCAACTTGAGATTTTATAAAAACACTTCAAAAAGAGAGCAAATTTTTTTGGGCATTGATTTAAGACACCTGTTACAATTTTCAAATCTCGAAAAAGGCTCTATCAAATAAAGCACAAAAAACTGCCCCATAAATTGGAGTCCCTAAACGTAGGCGTTAGACTAAGTAGCCCTTAACAAGCTTGGGAAACTTATTTTCCAAGTTTTTTGTCATTTTTCGGCTACCGTCCTTAACAACATTTTCAATGTTAATAGCTGGGCTGATTTTTTGTATCTTATTTTGCCTTATTTTTTTTTAACTTTTGTTAACAAGAACTAAAAAAGATAAATTTATTATGTTGTTGTTTATTGCCCCATTTGTTGGAAGTTGGTAGTAAGATTGAGCTTGAGGGCAGCTAGGGATGGATGGATGGATCCAAAGATCTATAGGAGAGAGAGATAGGAGGCCCGCGGTTGGGGCATATGAGCCAGTGTTGTATATCGTCAGATGCTGATTTGCAGTCGTAGCAGATATTATTTAAAGATGGGTCCAGACGTGCTCTGAAGTTTGCAAGTAGATGGCAGTGTCCAGACCGGAGTTGAGCCAGGTGAGAACGGATGTTCCCGGGCAAGGTGTTAAATTATTGTATCCAACGAAATAAGGGGAGATATAATTGATACCATTTATGTTCTCTATAGAGAACAATAGCTACACGACGTAACTGCGGTATCATTAGAGCCAATAAATTAATTATTACACAATAAAGCGAAATTAAAAAATATGTCTGGCGGGTCAAGAGCCTAGATATCACGGTCCAGTTTTAACTCGTATAGATAGCCTTACGCCCGACTATGCAATATCTATTGTCAACTAAAGTTAACAGAGCTAGCAGGCGAGGTTTTATTAAGAAAGTAGGTGAACTTGATGTTGCTGCATTTCAAAATTGTTAGGATATATAAGACCTTGGTCAAAGGCGAAGCATTATGTTTTTTAAATAGTATAATACCGCATGGGTAATCACCATGAGTGCCGTCCGTGTCTTGGGGGGTGGGTGGAGACTAACATATATATAATTATTACACAGTTCAATAAATTTTTGAGAGTTATGATTTAACTACAGAGATCAAACCTGCCATCTTAAAGAATATCAAATTCGTTTACCGTTTTTCCTAATCAAACTTAGTACAGGTATGAACATGAAAATTTCACAAAAAAAAGTCAAAAAACAAAAAAAAATCAAAAACAAAAATAAATTTAAATTTTATTTTTCCTATTCACAATAGTTACACTGTTAAATTCAAACTTCAAAAATTTTTTTTATTAAAAAACTATAATATTGTGTCGTATTTAAGTTTGGACGCGAAATATTTTGAATTATTTAAATGCCGATGTAGGAGCTGATATATTAGTAAAATCTAATTTTCATTATTTGTGATTATGAACATAAGTTACAAGGGATTTTTATATGCAAAAAAGATATTTAAATTTTTTCTTTTTAGGGTATATTAAGATCTGTCAATTTGGTCAAAAAAGGCCATTTTTCGTTAAAGACGGATCTAAGGAGCCAAAGACAGAAGAAATTAAGAAAAGCAAAAAATATATACGAGATTAGGACATTATGGCGATGCATTCTTTTGTGTTTTCATAAAATTCACGTTTGTGACATTGATATTTGTTGACCTGTGTTATTAATTAAGGTGGAAAAAGTTTTTTTTGCAACTTAGGTACATGTAACTATGTATTGGGGGGGGGGATCCCATTATTGGTCGACCCTCTATCGAAATATGGAAATAATTCTCTTTAAGCTTCTAAGAACGGCCCGGGGTCATTTTTATAGTTGGAATGACAGCGCTACTTATGAGCTCCAGATTATTGCCCAACATATAAATTACGTATAAAAGGGGCTTATATGTTCACTCTGATCAAATGGGATTCAATGTGACACTAATTTATTATACAAAAATAGCCCAAAGATATGAAACAATTAAAACTTAATATAATCCTTTGTTATTTTTATGCCTAATTAAGCAAAAATGATTATGTTTGATCGAGTTTGTCAACTGCAACCTAATTATACTTAAAAAATTAGGGTAAGTGTATTATTGCCGGGATATAAATAATGACTAATTCTATAAGATATTCTTAACAGCAAAGGTAACCTTTTTTTTGTATAGTTCCCGAATGACCCGGAAAAGCTCCCCTCTTTGCTTTAAAACTTCATGCGGCAAGTTTAGTGATGTCTTTTTCTAGTAGACTCGTCTATGGTTTTCAATGTTTCATCAATTAAATTGTTCCTTAGTAAGTAGTCTTAAAGGACCGCCCGTATATGGTCCACAATAATAAAATGGATTGGGTATACTCTAATAATGAGAGGCTTATTTTTTTGAGCTCAGAGCGGTGAGCTCACTCATTCAGAGTAGAAAAAAAAATAAATGAGAGCGAGTTTGCATTATTGCATTATGATTGGTATTTTGATTGAATTATATAATGTAACCCTTATATAATTGTGTCTGAAAAAGTTAAACCGTTATTCCACTTATTGTATAATTAAAAACTAAAATTGGCGAAAAGATTTTTATAAATGAGGAGTGTGAGCTTACCTCAATTTACCCGCTACGAATAATCTCTGAGGTTGAGCTCCTCGAGTATTGTAATCTCTGCTAATAATTAATGGAAGCCGGGCAAAAAAATTAAATTTTTTAATTAATATACGATTATTGAAGGCTACTTAACCTCAAATTAGGGTAATTTAAATTTAAGATTAGATTTAATGAGATATTGTAAGGTACACAATCGTGGTACTTAGCTTGAGATATCGGACGAAGAATATCTATTTCTCCGAGTTAGTGTTGACAAAGTATGTAATCAAAAGGATCAGGAAATATGTGACATTTTGCCTCAATAGACTAAAAAAATTGAATTTAAAATGAACAAATTCGTAAAATTATACAGAAAGCTTTTCTTTTTCCACCCCCTTATAAAAAAAGAGAAAGTGCTGAAAAATTTTGGTTATTATCCTAATTATTTTGCTAAAATTTAAGAATTATTTGTATCCCTTAAAGTTGATAATGTTGTAAAACAAATGCAAACATTTATTTGCTTAATTGAACTGACAGGATTTTAGTGTTCAAAAAACTCGTAATTATACCACGATTTAAAACTCAATCCATTTCAAAATTAGATTTAATTAAAATTAAACTGATGTATATATAGGCCGGAATTTTAGGTTGAGCCCGCCCACCATTTTCGGGCAAATCTGTCAGCTAAATCCCAGATTCCTATTTTAGCCCTGCCAATCAGCTGATCCCAAAACATATAACTTTACTCGATTTATTAATAATGTAATTTGAGGAAAAAAACAGGTCAAATATATAAAAAAGGCAGTTGGTCAGGACCGGATGGGTCTGCGGTGATTAAGATAAAACATCAAGAAATACAAACTATTCATAGCGTCTTTAATATATATATAGTCAATTGACGGTCGTACAATAATGTTAATAATAATAATAATGATATGAAAAAAGGTCGGATTTTGTTATTAACCTTGTAATAATGTTATATACTTACTCGTGCAACAATATCGTTTTATTCATGAACACTTTATGAACGTCAACCATGCGCTTACTTATACTTTAACTAAAGGACCATCTCATTTTTTTTAAATAATTCCCATAACCGAGCCATTGATAAAAAGTACGGGCAATGAATTTTTCTGTTAAACTCTAACATTTTATATAATATCATTCATTAATAATGGATGCATTAAAGAAACACATAACTTTTTTGCGACATTTTTACGAAAAATCTTCATCTAAAAGTTCTTTACCAAAGTTGTGTGCGTAAATGTGATTTTTATTAAGTCAGTCAAGCTAAATTTTAATTTTTTTGTAAAATGTAATTAAAGAAGAATAAAAAGCGAGTTTTGCTAAAAAAATGCACCGTTATGACTGAACCGAATAATTATTACAGTTAATCGCAACAATCCGTTCGTGCTCATGAATTCATAATCATTAATTCCTTTAATTCGTCTTTACAATGTTGCATTGCGCAATTTGTCATATATTCAAACAGAAAACCACATTTTATTTATTTAAATGCATCTATCGTTAAAAGTTCTTGGTCAAAGTTTTCTTTTTTTCCCATATGTTTAAATTACTTTTAATCATGTTAAATTTTCTTTTAAATATTTAAAATTTAAATTTATTGAACGTAAAAAATAATTCAGTGGCATTATAAATCTATCATTTCCAAGGATATAACCTGTTAGTTAATATTCAAGGTCACGTTCAAATATAATTTCTGCGCCCATCACAGCCTACTCTAGTGAGGTAAGAAAATAAGCCCTAAATATAAATATCTTTTAACAATATTAATTAAGTTCTTGATGTAATTTGACACAATTTCCGCCCAAAAAAGTATCACAACCTTGTTGACTTAACAATATGCCACCATAAGGGCATTTTTGGCAACTATCCTGCTAAATCATGCTTTTGCTCCTGAATAAAAATTAAAATGAATGTTTTTTTTACAAACTTTTAAATTCTTATTTTTAGAAATATTTTACTTAGCTATATAAAGTATTTAATTAATTAAAACACGATAGTTTGAACGATCCGATGCCAACCCTACCGAATGTGGGGTCGGGTCGGCCATAACTGGTTAGCCCTGAGCCGGGTCGATTAGCCCATTTTTCAAATGATTGCTAAACACTAATTTATTATTATATGATTGTTTTATTAATTTTGATACCAAAAAGTAAATAGCTTTTAATATAACTTTTGGACGGACGTATTTGAGAATTACCGGCCAGGCCAAAAATAAAAACAAATAAAAAATTTGTCGGGCGAGGTTCTATTATTATATCACTCCCTTAATATTAACTTTTAATTGCAACCAATTAATTTTGCTACTAAAAGATTATTTCAAGTAATCCCTCATGTAACTAAGTTCTGGACAAATATGACTAGTGATTTTTGAGCTGTTTATGAGCATAACATGCAAATCATTGAATAATTTAACATTTACAACTTCGTTTTAGCCCAATTAAAATTATTACCAAAAAGTTATCTTAATATATTCTCGAAAATATTATTAAATACTTTTCTCAAGGGGAATATTCATTGCCTTGCTACGGTCGAGATAAAAGAATCCCTAACGACTAACGAGTATGGCGGCCTCAAAGAAGAAGAGGCAATAAGAGGTGGTTTTTTAGCAGGTACTCCTAACCGTTTAAGTTTCAAAGGGACCACAAGCAATTTACTTTCTCATTTTATTAAACCTTCTTACCAACGTCTTACTGATCCATCTGCTTCTTAGAAATTTCTGGTGTATTTGATGATCAAACTGAGTCTATTTATAAACTAGCTTTGGAATCAAATGAGCATAATTTTTTACCTTCTCACCAAACAAAAAGCCTAAAAAGGCCTCTAAAAAATCTTTTATATATTTTTGAAAAAATAGGCCTTTCAATAAGGTCCATTTATAAGAAAAATCGTGTTTCTTTTTTGTTTGGCTAATTGAGAGTGGGCTTTTATAATACTAGCCCATAAAAACCCCATTTAGGTCTGGCTAAAATACATGAATTGCTGTAATAACTCCTATACAGGCGGTATAATCGTCAGAGCTTGGCCTCTTTTTCAATTATATGCCGCAGAGAATAAATTTTAACGTACGCCGGCCACCTACTTAAGCTTTAGCTCTGACGGCTTCGGACTACCACCCATCCAAGAACTATCAAGGCTCTAGTAATAAACAACGAAACACGTTAATCATAGTCTGGAGTCAATATGTATTTCACAAGCTTATTACGCTATACTTCTCATTTTTCCTAAAGGTCTAGAGCTCATAGCTATAAAAACAATAATTGTATACTATGTTTTGTGTATTTCTTTTTAGTATCAAAAAGGTGTGGGCAGAAAAATCAATAAAAAAAATTAAATATAGTATCGTACAGTTGTAAATTATAGTGATCTCTCAGGTAACACTAACATATATCAGCTTTTCTGGGGTATGCTTTTGTAGAGAGTGGCAATGGATTTAGGCGGGCGGTGCCATATTATATTCCAGCTAATACAAATTTCTCCGATGTCGCGTGCGACAAACATATTAATTCAAATTTATCAATTTTTTTTTCTTTTATATGTAGATCATTTCCCCATCGTTTATAGTGTTAATTAACACTCATAACTGAATAATTGACTCATAATTTTAAGAAAATTTAAAATTATATATTTGCAATTAACATTGTTATGATTCATGCCCGGTCTCAAATTGCCGAAGCTCACATCTAAGGGGACATGAGTGTTTTTAACAATGTGTTATTGGTGTACGTACAGCATTTCAATGTTAAAAATTAAAAATAAAAATTTGGAGTAAAAACCGATATTATTTTCGATCCCGATCATATGTAATAACAATGTTAATAATATTTTTTTCAAATCCATTAATCATGACATAATTATAGGGCATTTTGATTGGCGAGCTAGAAATTTAATTTAAAAAGTTTTTAATGTTAATTCACAAAATTTCGAATAATATTTTTTCATCCTTTTTATATCAGAAAAATAATTACGAATTCCATTTACGAAGAGGCTTAACTACCTCGATTGCCTTGATTCCTCTACCTACCTAAATATAAGTGCCATTCTTCGTCAACCCTGAAAATCTTCTCAATTAAATACTGTGATATTCTTCCTTCGCGAACAAAATACAATTCGCCTTATGTATAATCATAATAATAAGCATCATTCAATAGCAACCATTTCAGTTTTAGAAGTCGCAGTTTTGACCTTGGCCCTGACTATAATTAGTTTGCAGCCAGTCGCCTATGCTCGCCAATGCCAAGATGTAGCGTCAACTGGACCTGACGGGTCACCAAACCCGGTGGTGTGGCGGAATCAGCCTCAAATACACGTTGTCAATTGGATCAACGATAATTTGTGCAATAACCTTCAGGAATGTTACGGAAGCGATGGTAATATAATTTCATACTTTTTTTAGGCTAAATCTAACAAGGAAAAGCCTATATATGAATAATAATCTTATTTATTAATAGGTCGTGGCTTTTTCTTCCTTTTTTTTCTAATAAAAATGATTAAGAAACAATTGAATCATGGTCATTAATTTGCATTATCTTCTCGGCGTACTTTTAAAACACATGTTAAAAAACATTTTTGGTTGATTTGGAAGCCTATGCGTTAATTAATTTCAAAGACCGCAACCTTAAACAATTCCACACACTACATCCTTTTAATTTAATTTTACTTGTATTTAGTTTTTTGAACTTGAGGCTACAATTGTAAATTTTGGTAAATGAGGTTAAATGTCAGGTCGGTGTTTCAAGGCTAGCCTAAATTTCCCAGAAACATAGGGTGGCGTGTGTTTAATCCTCTGACCCAATTGAGAACATATTAATTTGTTAAATAAACCTTAAAATGTGATGTTATATTTATTTTATAAAAACTACATTTTGTAAGTGAGCAACAAATTTTTGACTTTCTTAAAACAAATTTAAATCCATTTATGTAGCTAGCCAAGCCGAGTCCGAACATTTCCCTCAGCTGTGCCCGCTCTATGTACAACACGGGGACCCCATATATTTTGTGTCCGGGCCAGCGGAAACCGACTTTCTCAACCCGATTGCCGTGAGTCAGAAAGATTTTACGAATTGCAGTCTAATCACGTATCCTTATTATTGGAAAGTAACTACGTATCCCAAACGGCATTCACTCCGTGTGCCCCCGAAGTTTCTTTTTCCGGGTTAGTTTTTTGTATGCATAATTTATATTATTTTTATTTAATTTAAAAATGTTATTTTTATTATATTTATTATTTTTAAAACATTCAATTGAGCACATAAACCATTGCTGAAAAAAGTGTGGGATAAAGGGGAAAAATGAACTTTTTGTACGGTCAAAAAAAGGGGAAAAAGCTCATAGTAATTTTTAAAATTTTAACACAGCCCCGAAAAAATGGGGAAAAAGCCCTCTCCCCCTCTCCAAAAGACCTTTTTGGTTTATTTTCTTTATAGTTGTAATGGGGTTCATTACTAATATATAAAGCCCAAAAAGCCCTTTAGATAAAAACCCCTTATTACTAAGAAAAAAATGGAACTTTCAAAAAAGGCCCTTTTTACGAGCTTTTTTAATAAAGAAGCCCCTAAAAATTCCCCTATGAAAACTGGTCCTTATTTTCTCAGACCTGCACTAAACATTGTTATTCAAAAAGAAAACTTGATCATACAAAAATTTTAAATGGCCAAAAAAACAAGTATTTTCTGAAAAAATTAAAAAGTAAAATAAATTTTTGTACAAATTACATTCATTCATTTGACCAATTTAATGCATAAACATTCATGCTTCCTATGTATAAAAAATAAATGTGCCTAGTCCAATTTGTGGGCAAAAGACTATAGATAACTACCTAAATGATTAAATAAATTTTATACTTATACTTCTGAAAAATCAAATTGCCATTTTTATCATGTTACAGTTAAATTCTATCTATAAAAATATCTGTAATAATAATTTTTGTTTATAAACTTCAGGTGTTTAATCCTCATTATAAACCATAATCCATGAAAAAAAGTTCCCCAATATATTAATAACACTGGACAACAAAAAAAACTACATAAACGATTTTTTAAGGGTTTTGTAGAGAGTTTCTTGCGGTAACGATCCCGGGTTTAGTTTTTTTTCCAATGCCTCCAACTTTTTTTAACCGCGTCTAAGTTCAGAAAAAAATTCACATAATTTTTTTAACTATTAATTTTCCAAAAAATCTATTGGCATATTCAGATTCCTTATAAAAAACTTATTTAAAAAAGGTTGTTACCTAAAATTATAAGCAATTTACATTCAAGTTATTTAGGATTAAAAAACGGATTTTATGACGAAAACCACTAATTTTATAAAAATAAAAAATAAATTAAATATTATAAAAAAAATTTAAACGCCTTACGTTAATAACACTGGACAACAAAAAAACAACATAAACGATTATTTGAGGGTTTTGTGGAGAATTTTCTTGGATACGTCCGGGTTTGTTTTTTCCATGCTTCTTTTTTACCGCGTCCAAAGTTCAGAAAAAAATTCACAAAATTTCTTTTACTAATAATTTTACAAAAAATCTATTGGCATATTCAGATTCCTTATAAAAAACATATCTAAAAAAAGGTTATTACATAAAATTTTTAGCAATTTACTTTCAAGTTATTTAGGATCTAAAAACGGAGTTTATGACGAAAACCACTAATTTTACGAAAATAAAAAAATGAAAAAAAATTATATATTTAAAAAAATTTAAACCCCTTACGTTAATGATGAATGTTTTCGTTATCTAAATACATTTTTAAACTTTTGTTATTAACCATAGGTTTTATGATATAGAGGCCCAAAATACCCCAAAAATTTAAAAAAATCTCAACTTTGACACCGAATAACTAAAAATCTGAGGCATTGGCTAAAATTCTGATTTCATATTCGTGAATAACACCAACTTGACCAAAAACCATAGTTGCCATAAATGATGCTTAGGGTCGTCCAAATTTTGTTGTCCAGTGTAATTAATGTTTCCGTTATCTAAATATATTTATAAACTTTTGTTACTACCCATAGGTTTTATGATCATGAGCCCAAAATACCCCGGAAATTGAAAAATCTCAACTTTGACACCGAATAACTAAATATTTGAGGCATTGGCTAAAATTCTAATTTCATATTC
Organism: Acutogordius australiensis; assembly: GCA_030555515.1. Lineage (NCBI taxonomy): Eukaryota > Metazoa > Nematomorpha > Gordioida > Gordea > Gordiidae > Acutogordius > Acutogordius australiensis. Next base: position 19,521,948 of record CM060243.1, read on the forward strand.
GTGATCATTGACCAAAAACCATAATTGCCATAAATGATGCTCAGGGTTGTTATTTTGTTGTATAGTGTAATGAGCGATCCTTTGCCTATTGCATTTGGACAAAAGGCTATCGCTCTAAATCATTTAATTCCTGACAATATGTATATGTTTTCTTAAATTATGTGCTAGGTGACCACCATTTCGTCCAAATTCCATTTTTGGGCTCTCCCGGGTGCGAAGCTGGCTTTAGGCTTCGTGTCACGGTCAGGACCCAGGATTGCACTGTGCCATCTTACCCGAATAATCCGTGTTTTGGCAATGGGTATTGCGTTTATCTCGACGAACAAGCCAAACAGAGACTCCGCGGTGGTCAAAATGGTACACTGTTTATTTGAGGAAGTTCATATTGTTGCAACCTAACCTTGTTAGATTAAAAACCCCATTCAATGTAGATTTATTAGGCATTTTAAAAAATGCAACAAATCATTATATTTATTTGTTTTAGGTCAGTTACATGGTTATTATTCATTAAAAATAAAAAGTTACTATTCAGTTTGTTTTTTCTAATAAAATTTTTTTTTGATTATTTGAGAAATATTTGGTATTTGAAAACTTTTATTAATTTAAGAAAAAAATTTATTGTAAATATATGCATTTTTTTAAAAAGTTGCCGGTCCTAATTATTAACACTAAATATACTTTCGTAATAAGTAAAATTTAAAAAGGAATAAAATTTTTAAATTTTTCGAAAGAACTTTGAACCTGTCCGAATGTTAAACTAAATAAATTAGTAGTATATTGTAATTGAGGAGTGTTAATTTAACTCAATGAACCACCAAAAAAAAGTATGCTAATTAATAAAAAGAGCTACACATCCTATAATGTCGACTCAGCATTTTTTTATCTATGGGCGCGGACTTTATCATTTTTTTTAAAAATTTGGAAATTTGAAAAATTTTATTTTTTGTGTAATTTTTTAAGTTTTACTCCAAAAAATTATTTAAAATGCCATGAATGAGAAATGACAAATTTTTGTTAATATGCGTTTAATAATGTCAAAAAGTAAAAATTTTTAATTTTTATTGAAAAAGTGAATGTTGTCTGAACGCGCTTTATAAAAGAAACTTTTATTTAACAGAAAACGTTATAGATTTAAAAGGTGTGTCTTGTATGTATGTACTTGATATCTATTAGAAACATGCGAGGAAGATGATGACCCTACTCTCAGGCAGCAGGGGCTCCAGATATTCCAATGCAAATGTCGCGTCCCCTTCAAAGGCCGGTATTGCGAAGATTACAACGCGTGCTGGAACCATGCGTGCCAAAATGGCGGAGTTTGTCATGATTTGCGCAAGGGAATCAATAACCGCGAATACACCTGTACATGTCCCCTCAACTACATAGGTTTGTAATAATTGACTTTAAGAATGAACGAAGGACGTAAGGGCTTGTTTAAAATGAACTTTTGTTTAAATTTAAATTTTGATTACATATGATGTATTCATGTGCGAGGAGAAAAATACGTTTAACCACATTATATAACTACCAAATGCCGTTAAGCTAAGGGATATAGAACCAGTGCTGGGAAAACAATGAGCCAAAAAACTTTGGCTCATTTTTTCCCCCAAAACTTAAAGAAAGAAAGGGATCTACAAATAATGGGCGAATTCAAAAAAAGCCCTTATTAAGAAAAGGGACAAAAAAAACCCAAAAAGTGGCTCTCAAAAAGAGGCCCAAAAAGCCCATTTTTTGTTTTCTTTATAATATCGAAAAATTTTGATTTTTTTTTTATATAAATAATGGGTGGGTTATTTTTTCTTGAGAGCTCCTAGGAGTTTTTTTTAAAGAAAAGGGTTTTTTTTAAATATGCCCTTTTTTTAAGCAGGAAAAGGGGCTTTTCTTATGCCAGGCTCACGAGTTTGTAGGCATTTGGAGAAAAAAACTCAAAAACTTGGTAAAAAAAAGCCCATTTATTTTTTTTCCCCAGCCCTGTATATAACAAAATAATTCTTAATATATTATTCGTTTAGCTCCATACTGTGTTATATATATTTTCAGTTAACTAAGCTATTTTTTATTTAGTTACACAAATTAATGAATAAAGAGCAAACTAAATTTTTTTAACATTTTTTTTGAAGTAATACTTTAAACCTGCCCGAAAACATAATAGTTAACAACATTTTAATATATATAGGTAAGCATTGTGAGTTCGTCAAATCTTGCTTCGAAGGCCTTTGCAAGAACGGCGGACAATGTTTCTACGATACGAGTAAACCGGCACACTTTCATTGCGTTTGTCAGCCCGGATTTAGCGGAAACTCGTGCGAAATTAGCACTGGACCAGGACCCGGTCAGCAGCAACTTAACGTGTTAACTGATAATTTAATCAAGGAACAGGAACAAAAGGATCAAGCTATTCGGGAACAGGACATGGTTAAAACGATTGACCAAATGGGCGGAGCAAATCTTACGCGGCTTTCTTACCCTAGAATTATTATAGCACCCTTTTTGATCGGTGGACGACAGCCCGGGGCATGAAAATATTTTTTTTTAACTTAAGCAAAGCGTTTACTTTTAAAATATTTAATTAATTTCTTTTAATATCAGCATACTATTAATATATATAAAGTTTGATGAGATTAAGTAAGAAAAAGAACACATTTTGACAAATATAGAGCAGAACCATTACCTACTTAGGCCTTTTTAAACAATTCTACCGTATTTCTCTTTTTATATCTCATTATTGAAGGTTTAAACAAGACATAAAGTTGACTTTTTGCGTTGCGAGTCATTATATTGATTACTTAGCAAAATTTGTAGCTACAATTTTGTTTATAAGTGGAAAATGGATTTTTGGGTGTAGTTTAAATTATCAATTTAACACAATAAATTATGCTAAAAAATATAATAAAAGTTACATTAAAAAAATTATTATCAGACATTTTAAAAATAAGTCTGTATATTTTAAAAGTATGCATAGTAATACTCAATGTTTTTAAAGCAATTTCAACAAAAAATAATAGCAATGGCCAATTTGTATAATGAAATCTCGGTTTTTTAAAAAACAGTGAACGCATTTTAAAAGGAGCACAAAATTATATTTTAGTTTTTTTATGCTATACGAAATATGAAATCAAATATTTTCAATAAACTAGTTAATGTATTACATAAATATAGACAACGCCTCCACCTTCTTGTCTCGGTCAGGACCCTACCAAGATTGATTGCGGTGTATGTGGTTGCTCGAACGGCGGCATTTGTATTCGTGAAAAACCGGCCGGGCCCAACACGTGTTTCTGTCCACCGGGAGTCTCGGGTCCCTCTTGCAAAACTTTGGCAGGAGTATGTACGTATGCACAACCCTGTGTTAATGGCGGGACTTGTCTTGAAAGGATGACTGGTGCAGCGGCTGAGGCTGATGCAAATGCCGGAGGTTTTATTAGTTAATTATTTCTAAAATATCTTACATAAATTTTTGGTAATCGGAAAGGAATGATTTAATAAAAAAAAAGCTAGTTGTCAAACGCTAATTTTCAATTTATATTAACCTTTGAATAACAAGTTTTTACGGTATTTTCTTAACCTCTCAGGTATGGTGGGAGACCAAGACGATAGCGAAACTGTAATGTTCCCTGCCCCCGGAGAAAATCCTCCACCCGCTCCAACTATCTCCTGGTCCCTTTTGACCGCAACTCCTATGCCCTCAATAGCGGGACAAGGCGATGCAGGTTTGTAATGCATTTTAAACCCCTTTTTAAACCCCTAAGGGTAAATAATTAAAAAAATTGAATTAAGCTAAACATTGGTTTTATATAAATTTTGCTGCTTAGTATGTTTCTTTATTGAATATTAATCATTTAAAAAGATTTGTTAATTAACTAAAGCCTTAATTATAATTATTTAAATTTTAGAATGGCGTTTGAATCACATTTATTGACAATTTAATTTGTCTAGGTTATCAGGCAAGTGGCGGTAATGTTGAAAATGCTAGTCTACAAAATCAACCGTATATCTGCCTTTGTCCTAAAGGATTTTATGGATTTACATGCCAGCAAACTCAAGATGAGATCTGCACTACGGCATCTGGAGCTATCGGAGTTGTAGAAGGCGGAGGAACGGCTCCCATGGATTCCTTAGCAGGTCAGGGAGCAAGTATAAATTATTTTTTAACATTTAAGTCGGACAACAAAAAAATATGGCTATGATTTCTAATTTTTAGGGTTTATTACAAATTCTAATAGGTTTTTATAAGAACATTATTGATTACCCAATGTTCCTTTAGATTATAATAATCAGCAACAGCAAGGTAGTAGAAGTAATTTGCCTGTTGTTTATCCCGGTGTCTATGGATATGGAGATAACATAGATAAATATTCTAATGACGGATCTGTTTCTACAAAAGACCAAACTAAACCTGAAGGCGATAGAGGTGATCAAGGAATGCAACAACCTTCGCAGCAATCTAATGGACAAGATCAAGCCTATTTTGCCACACCTAAAATAAGTGACGAGGACAGGGATGCCCAAATCGAACAAAACCGAAAAGATTACGAAAATAAAGTTTGGAAAATGGATACGAGTTGCCACAACGGGGGCACCTCGCTTGCCACAGATCAGGCAACAATTGATCTGTACCTCCGGGAAAATAGGCGGCTTTGTATTTGCCCCGAAAAATTTATTGGTCGGTTTTGTGAAATGCCTTTAACGCCAGACCTTGAAAAAGTGTTCACCGAGGCCGAAGCTCGGCGAACTGTTTCTCAAGGTGAGGTGCCAACAGCTACTATCCCAACTGTTGTCGGTTACGGAGACGATTATTCTCAAAGACCGCCCACAGAATTTAATGACAATGGCTTTGACAGTGCATATGGTGGCAGTGGCACCGACTTTAACTCAGCTGCCTCTCCATCTTCATTATCGGGTGGAGTAGGATACATGATTCCGGCAGCTAGTCAACAATACGTCACTGCACAAACTCTAAGACCGTCATCGCCCCTTTATACCCCGTTTGATGAAAAGAAGCCTTTTGGATCCACGACAGGTTTGGATTACTACTCAACCAGACCTACTGCCAGCAGTATAAAAAGATTTTGATACCTTTATCGCACCCCTGAAGATTAACACAATTTTTTTTACTTTGTTTGTGCATGTTATATCCTATATTTATTATTTCTGTCTAAATAACCTCCCTGTATGTAAATTTATTTATGAATATAATTTAATTTTATATGCATAGTATGTAATAAATTATTATACAAATTTAGCCTGATTTTTCTTTTAGAATGCATTTCACCTTTTCCCCTAAATCTTTTAAATAATTCTGACCCTTTTCTCAACTTTTTTATGTTAAAATATTAGAATTTTTTTTTTATCTAACTCATTAAAACGGTTTATAAGGGCATGATACAACTTGAAATTTAAAATTAGCAAAAAATTATAAAATAAAAAAAAACTATTTATAAATTATGCAGTTAATATATAACATTAATAACCAAATTTAAACATTACATACGAATTTCTTAAGTTTGTCCGCGTCCTATAATTTGGAGCGATGCCATATATACTAACCATAGAGACTTTTGCACATATTTGTTGGTTATGTCTATTAAATATGATTTCACTTAACCCACTTACACAACTATACAAACTCTACAACACTGACCCCCTATCACAACAAAATATTATTCCCTATTTTCCTATTTTCATTGCCCCTCCCCCATATACCTAAAGCTCCATCCACATCAGCAATGAGACGACCTCCCGGAATATTACCGAGCTCAACCCTTGCCCCGGCATCTGAATATCACGATGCCGAATACGTAACGGCCCATCAAATTGATGATAATTACAGGGCATCTACGGCCGCCACCTTTAGTCCAACGCCTCTCGCAGCTCGAGAACAAGCAACCTACGTTTCTCCCATTGTTCCAGTCGTAGTATATCCTGGTCCAGTTACCGGCAGTAGCGTCGATCGCTATCCCCCGTACCCTACGATGACGACTGTTGACCCACGCGAAGCCGAAATTAACCGACTTATGCTCTCATGTCAGAACGGAGGAACACCCTACATCCATCCGTCCAAGGATGTTAGAACCTTCACGTGTTTTTGCCCAACAAACTTTGTCGGGTCCCGATGCGAAACTAGCATTGCCGTCCCCTCAGTCGAGAATGATGATGGGGACACCGGATATACCTCTGTAAATGGAAATGGGAGCCAAGATATCGACGCGATTGATGACAGGTTGATAACAACAACGGTTGTTAGTCCCCGCCCTGCCCCTGACTTTGGTTGGCCAGCTACCTCTTCTCCGACACCGCTTTTTCCCCCAATAGGGCCAGAACAAAATAAACCCATGTCACGGGAGGATATGTTGGAATACATGAAGCTACAATGTCAGAACGGTGGAACACCTTTTGTTCCACCCCAAGGGGGTCCAGCTGGGTGCTATTGTCCACCTGGATTTACCGGTGACCTATGTCAGACTTCGACCGGAAATCTTGGCGTAATTGCAACTGGTGATGGTTCTCAACCACCTCAATATGCTGCAACTCAACCACCATCTCCCGTTTATGTTACCCCCTTCCAAGCAACCGCCTATCCTCCCCTAATCACACGTTGGTCCACCACACAACCCCCTACGACTCCCTTACCAACCTATCCTCCATGGATCGTTAGTCAAATCTATTCACGTCCTGCATTCGGCGGTGTTTATTGGCAACCTAAATCTACAACGGGCTACAACACGACCTACGTTTCACCATCATATCCAAGTATGATCTCTCTCTTTATCTTTTTAATCCCCTTTAAGCAGTTTTTTTACCATCGCAGATTATATTCTATTTATTTCGCCATTTGGCCCCTAAAGTTTATACCGCCCAAATTATCTGAAAATAATATAATATTTTAAAACATAAAAAACGATATTTTATTATCCATTTAACTCGTCAATAACACAGGTCAACATTTTGAGAGTTATAAGCTAACTATAATGATTAAATCTGCCTTAGGGATTTTTGAATCCTTTTACCGTTTTTTCTAATCAAACTTAGTAAGTCAATTAAAAACATTGAAAATTTAGAAAAAATGTCAAAAAAAAAAGTTTAGAAAACGAAAATATTTTTTTTTACATATTTACAACGATTTAACTGTTAAATTCAAACTTCATATAATATTTTTATAAAAAACCGATATTAGATTATGTTGTATTTAAGTTTGGATGCGAAATATTCTGTATTATCTAAATGCTGATGTAAGAGCTTGATATACTAAAAAATCTTATTTCTTATGATTTGAGATGAAAAATATAAGTTACAATTTTTAAATAAAAAAAAAGATTTTAAATTTTTTCATCTTAGGGTATCCTCTATGTTGCAAAATCTGTCAATTTGGTCAAAATAGGCCATTTTATATGGACGGATCTAAGGAGCTGAAGGTAAACTACGAAAAACGAATAATATATATATGAAATAAGACCATCATTGGGATGTATGCTTTTAGGTTCTCATAAAAATTATTATTTTTGACATTCATATTTGTTGACCTTTTTAATATAATACAAAATTACAAAAAATCAAAAAATAAGATAAAAAATATAAAATAATAATTACCTATGTGTTTTATATAAAAATTTATAATATTCAAATTATCTTTAAATTTAAACATTTGTAAGAAATATAAAATAAGTTTAAAATTTTTTTAATGTGGTAAATTATAATTTTTAAATAAAAATAAAAAAAATTTGACAAAGTGCGATGCCTTGTCTAGACATTAGCTAAATTAATATTTTTTATTTAAAAGGCTAGGGTCAAAGTGGATTTTAACGGCTTCTAATAACTTTCTTTTAAACAATCGATGTGCAAAATTTTTGGCGAAGCTAAAGTTTGCTAATGCGGAGCTAACTGCCTTTTTGTTTTTTATTATAGCTTAATGTTCCTTGAGTCGTATCTTAACATTTCAACCAAATTGTCCAATGTAAGAATTACAGTTTTGACAGAATAATTGGTACACACAGTTAGACGTTGTGCCAGATTTAGGGGGCTGGAGAAAAATTTTAAATTTTTTTGGTTTAAAAAATAATCTTTATTCAATGGCATAAGATTTATTCTATCGATTTTCCATTTTGGAAAACTTATTTTTTTTTTACTACCTTGTTGTATGAAATGGAAAGGTTTAGCCCACGCTGAACCGGGCTAATAATTCTAAATCAGCTAACAGGTGGTGTCGAAAATAAAAATTTTGGGCCCGGACTCTAAAATGTTGGCTATATGCTAACAAATTGTTTTTTATTATTATTAAAGGATTATTATTATAAAAAATTATGACAACGAAGGTAAAAATAATGATATATAATTTAGATAACTACAATACGGCTCCGCCATACGCTTATCCCGCAAATGGTTACAATTACAATAACAGGCCTACGGCGTACTCGGCTAATGTCTTGATTGACGGAAACCCGGCTCAAAGCGCTGATTCGTCGGCTCAAGCTGGGAAGGCGTTGACACCTATCCATGTCGACGTGTACCCGGCTGGCGTGCAAATGTACCCGCCTTACTCGTACAGCGGTCAACCCTACCATCAAAAAGTGTATCAACAACCCGGTGCCTCATACCCCTCCTATCCTTCGAGCACCGGTACTAACGGTGTCGCTGGCGGCTCGAAACCTATATCGGCCGGTCAACCAGCCTATAAATACCTTTCTTATATCGGACAAAACCATTATTATTACGGGAACTCTGGTACGCCTTCATCATCTAGTTCCAACAATGCTGCGTCGAGTAATACGGGCTACGTGTATAACATCAAATGTCAAAACGGTGGCACGCCCATCAAAACGGGAGGGTATGTGCCCCAATCCACCATTATGTATTGTGCCTGCCCGGCCAATTATTACGGTGCCTTTTGCGAGTCCGTGATTCAGCTCTACCCAGTTCCTGCCGCAAGTCAGCCCGTTTACGGATACGGTAATTACCGAAACAAACGAAACTCTAGTAGCAATGCTGAAGCTTAATCGCTTAATTTCTTATTATTATATTTAGCTTAATTATGATTTTTTTCCTACGGCTTATAACACAGGTCAACAATTTTTTTAGAGTTATCAGCTAACCAGAAAGATCAAATTTGCCATCTTACAGATTTTCTTATCAAACTTAAATGTCCGCTTCAAACATTAAATATATTATAAATGTTAAAAAAATTTTATTCAAAAACAATAAATTGAATTTCTTTTGCATATTCACAACAGCCAAACTGTTAAATTTAAACTTCAAATAATATTTTTTAAAAACTGAAAACATATCGTGTTGTATTTAAGTTTGGGTGCGAAACATTACGTATTTTCTAAATGCTCATGTGAGAGCTTGATATACTAAAAAATTATATTTCTCATTATTTGAGATGTAAAATATAAGTTAGTGTATTTTCGAGGTCGCAAAATTTGTCAATTTGGTCAAAAGAGGCCATTTTTTGATATGAACGGATCTAAGAAGACGAAGGCGGAATAAACTAAAAACGAAAAATACATATGAGATAAGGCCATCATAGTGATGTATTCTTTATGTTTTCAAAGACTTGTTTTTTCTGACATTGATATTTGTTGACCTGTGTAATATATATTTGGCTTTAAAATAAGTCACACTCAATTTTTTTACCCTATTTAATCTCTCAATATGATACAATTTTCTTTTTTTTATTTATTGCGCACTACAATTTAAACTCTTATAACGATTGTAGAGTGTCTCCTAATCTGATAAGTTATTTTTTTAATTAATTTTCTCTTAACCTATCCTTAATATAATCTAAAAAGAATATTGGTTATCAATTTGCGCCTATGCTTATCAGCAAATTACATAACTGCCAACCAAAAAAAACTTTTTTGTGATCTTTTTTTAGAAGTTTATTATTTGAACTTTCTAACCATCTAGTCCATAAAAATTTAATTTATTATCCTTCCAAGTTTAGCCAAATTAACGCCTTACTATTATTAATTATGTTTATTTTTATGTATACATGTAAATAAATTATGATTATAAATCTCAATTAGTTAACTTTTATACGTCATTCTATGCAGATGGCATCCTTATCAAATTAATTTCTATAAAAAAGCGCTATTTTTTCAAATTCTTTTTTAGCAATATACTTGTTTCAAGTAGAGGATGAATTATATAGATATCCAAAAAATAAAAAAGAAAATGTAGAATTTATTTTCAAAATTAAAAATGTAAATTAAACAATTTTCTTGACCAGAGGAAACATTGATAAAAGCCATTCAAAAATGAATGCGTTGGTTTGACTTTAATGGTCAATTGTGGATAACATAACCTAGTAGTATCATTTTTTTTGTGTCATTTTTCGAATTATTAAATTGAAAATTTTTTTTCACCCTTTTATACTTTAAAACAGAGACATTTCCATTGTGTAAAAAAATACATGGTTTTTAAAAACATAAAAGGTATAGTATTTTTCACATAATGATTTAATTATATTTTTTACCAAAATGCCTTAGAAGATAAATATGACGTTTTATTTTTTATAAGGAATCTTTTTAACATATAAATAACTTTTTTCTATCCTAAATTAAATTAGTTTTGTGTAGTCACTTTAATAGAAACACAAAAATATTTAGAGTTTATAAAACATATTATAGTATTTCTTATTTTTTTAATAATTATTTATTATTTTTTTCAATTTCGCTTTTTTCATATTTCTTATTTTACATGCTTTTTTCTTACATTGAATATATATTATATCATTGCTTTATACATTTTATTAAAATACTAACATAGTTTAAACTACTTTAAACTCGGTAAAACAATTAATATAAAAATTATTTAGATATGTATTCTTAACAATTTGACTTAACGTAAAGAAATGGTAAACAAGCAAATTTATTTTGCTGTTTTAAAACTCTAATGTCGCATTTCGCGAACAATAGTGAATTAAAAAATATTTTAAAAGAGTTATTTTGGATTTACTTTTAGTTGGTGCAGTTTAGATTTAATTTTTTTTTTGTTTAATTCATTTTATTTTATTAAAAGGTCGTTTAATAATTACATTTTTAATTAGTTCGAGTGCTCATCTCTACATATTTGCTTCCTTAGACATATAATAACAAGTTTTTAACAATATAAAAAACGATTTTATTTATAATTTACAAGCATTACATATATATCTGGAAATTAAAAAATTGGATCTGAAAATAAAAATACATTATAAATCATATTGAGCTTCTAAAAATTGAAACAAAGATATAGCTGCAATGATGTAGATAAAACCTTTGAACATTATATTTTGGATTGTAATTGTTTATGAATCGTTATTTGTTGGATATAAATATTTAAAGTACGTTGTAATTTATTACTATATATGCATTTTTATCTTTGTATTATTTATAATCATTTTTAATAATTATCATTCTTTTTTACGATTTCCATTTTTAATTTTAATTTAGGTTAAATTATAAAACTATTTTAATATCCTTAAAATTTCCTAATTATTCTTATATATGTTCTTGGCACGCTTTAGCAATTCCTTCCTCGACTGGCACTTCACCGTCAACTATCGTATGCCAAAACGGGGGCACACCTCGTGGAGGCATTTGTGTGTGTCCGATCCAGTTTGCCGGGCCGGAATGCAGTTACCCAGCAACGGTCATGATTATCCCTGATACCCGGGGCCCTACAGTTGCCACCACCCCTTCGCCTGGTTCAACAGCCCCTGCGGGCGGAGTAGTTATATTTCCTGGGGGTGGGACGGGCACTGGACTTATGACAACTCAAGCTGCTACGGTAGAGGGCTTGACCCCTATAACAATTTCTCCTACCATGGCTGTAACCACCCCATCCGGAGGTATTTTATATAACCTTATTAAACCACTTTAATCCAAAGCATAAACAGGTTGTTTGATGATAACTCTTACTTTGATGCCAATATTTCTTTTAGATTTCGATACTCACTTTTTTCATATTTATTTAAACCCCGTTTTTTCGATTTTATTTTTAGATTATTTATAGGATTTTTGGTGGTTGTAGCTAAAATTTGAGTTCCTTCAGTATATTGTCTATTTATCTCCCTTAATACGTAAAAAAATCTAGACATTTTTCTATAAGCACCGTGATCTCTGGGAATTTGATTGAAAGATGATCATGCGTGTGGTTTTTACGGGTAAATAAAAGTTTTATGATTTTTTTTTACAACATCTAGGTGAGTTTATAACAACACGACCATAAGGTCATAACATGCTGGAAACCAATCGCCTTATAATAATTACAATGCCAAAGTGCCATACTTTGATATTTTTTAAATGGTTTTTGGTGGACTAAATAATTATATAAAGAGAAATAATCATAGTAATAAACTATATATGGGAAAACAGAAAGTATTTACATTATCTAAGGTATCTCAACAGTATCAAAATCTCTGCCGTTATTAAAAGGTTTTTACGAGGTTTTTAACTTGAAACTATTTTTTTTCTTTTAAATATTGTATTTTCTTTTTTGCGCCAAACTCTATTCAATAGACAACTTAGGCACTAGGCCTCAACATGCCTAAAATTAGTTGAAATCCAAGTCGCCAACTTTCTAGTGAATTTCATTTCCCCCGAGGGTAATAATTTGAATGCATATAAAAAATATAACACTCGGGTTTATCCAAGGCTGGTTCCAATGTTTGGTGAGGCCTAGCAATTTTTGTTAATTAAGTTTACCATAATATTTGCTCGTAGCGCCTTAAAGCAGTTTGTTTAGAGGCGCCAATAGGCTACTGACCTAGCCTGTGTATATCGGCACCCTCCAGAAAACGGTGCATGAATTTTCAGTTATAAGCTTGATGCTGCTGCAAAGTAATCATTTTTTTACAATTTAGAAATTTGTGTTGACAATTACCAATGCCAAAATCAAGGTGTTTGCGTGAAAGAAAATCCTTCCGAACCAAAATCTAACAAATGTTTATGTCCAATCGGGTTTGGAGGGCGAATTTGCGAAAACCGTAAATATTTTTCTTCTAGGGCACAATAGCACATTTTTATTTAATTCTTACTAAAGCATGCGTCTCGAATATTAATCATTGAATTTTTATTCAAATATTTTGTAAGTGTAAAAGCCACTTTAAAATTTTTCTCATATACATTTTGTGATTGGAACTCAGTTCCAAATTTAAGTGTCAAGTACAGCTTCTTTTTGTTTGTTTTTTCATACATATCCTGTCAAAATTCTTTAATTATACAATAATTTTCACTATTATAATTACTTATACGAAATATTGTAAAATAAGTAAAAACAACATTTTTAATGTTAAAATCCAAAATAATTAATTTAGCTGGATAACGTATTTTGACACATATTTTTTTATTAAAATAAATTACTTAAATTTCGCAATTTCAGCTTAATATCCACTTATTGTTAAATATTTCTTTGCCAGAAATTACGCTTGATAGCCCACTTTTTGGGGGCGACTCTTACGTCCGAATAATTGAGCCGACTCGATGGGACACTGGCGGACAGCTGACGTTCGATGTCGAGGCTATACCCCAAACCGGCTCCGGAACGATTTTTAAAGTTGTCAATGGGGGCCCTAATCCACCCAACACAAATGTAACCTTTCATTTATACCTTAAAGACGGCAAATTGCATTACGATGTGGTCCACGTGCCTTCGGGAACTGTTCTAGCTCACGTGACTTCAAATAGCCCTAATGTCGTTGCGAATGCTAATAAAATATCTATCGAGTAAGTGTTTTTCTGATGCTATATAAATTTGGTAAATGCTTAAATATAAGTGAATCTGATGGATTTTTTAGATTTATCCCTACAGGATATACAGCTCAACAATTTTTTGAGAGTTATGAGTTAACTACAGAGATCAAACCTGCCATCTTAGGGAAAATCAAATCCGTATACCGTTTTTTCTAATCAAACCTAGTTAGTCAGTTATAAACATTGAAAATTTTAGAAAAAAAAGGTCAAAAAACCAAATAAGATTCAAAAACAAAAATAAATTGAAATTTTATTTTTGCATATTCACAATGTTAAACTGTTAAATTCAAACTTCAAATTATATTTTCATTAAAAACCGATAATATATCGTGTCGTTTTTAAGTTTGGACGCGAAATATATTGTATTATAAATGCCGATGTAAGAGCTTGATATATTAACCAAATTTATCTTTTATTATTTGTGATTAAAAATATAAGTTACAAGGGATTTTTATATGCAAAAATGATTTTTAAATTTTTTCTTTTTAGTGTATATTCAGATCTGTCAATATGGTCAAAAAAGGCCATTTTTCGTTATAGACGGATCTAAGGAGCTAAATACGGAAGAAACTAAGAAAAACGAAAAATATATGTCTAGGCCATCATGGGGATGCATTCTTTTATGTTATCATAAAATTCATTTTTCTGACATTGATATTTGTTGACCTGTGATTGAAAAAAAGCTCCATTATATTTTAAGTCTGTGATTTTATATGATAATTGCAAAAGTAAAATTTTGGTTGGCGTAAAAATTTTGATGGAGAAATTTAATTTTACGATTCTATACAAACACTTTATGTCGTCCTTTAGAAATTATTTTGCACCTGGTACAAATCGTCTCGAAACAATCGTGTTTAACGTCCAAAATGACAAATCGACCACACATGACGTGGCTACCACAAAGAATAACACTTTACCGGCTTTTAACATTGAAATACAAATGGCCCCGCAATCAGACGTCTACATAGGAGCCCCCTCGGCTGACGATGTCCTTGCATCCTCAGGTGGTGCTCAAGGCGGAGGGGATCAAGGTGCTGAAGCTTCGGCACAATTACCCGGGCCAGGTACAAAATGTGTGTAAATTTATGAATATCTTAGGATGATCAGATCGGCTTAATTTATGTACAATTTCATCAAAATCGCACCAAATTTTATTTGTCCAATTTTCTAAAACTTTAAATTATTTCTAGGTGCTGCTGAAATGGGTAATTTTAAAGGATCAATCACGAGTTTTAGGATAAATGGAATTCCTTACCCAATTGCTCTGCCCGGCCAGGAAGGATACGGCATCATCAATGCAATTCCTGGGTCTTGTTCAAATTTATGTCGGAACGGTGGAACATGTAAAGTGTAAGAATTTAAACATATTGAAAAACAATAATTTTTAATTCCAAATTATTTAAAAAATTGATTTATTTTGAATTTAACGAGGCGTTTCAAAGGAACCTGCCCAACTTTCTAATCTACATTGCGGCTTATAGCTAAATGAAAATTATAAAAATCTTTAAATTAATTGATTACTAAAACCTTTTAGCGAAGGGTGGAGAGCATTTTGCGAATGCCCCGAAGGGTTCCAGGGTTTCTTTTGCGAGAGTCGGGCTTGTGACCAATGCCAGAATGGCGGGATGTGCATTGATTTGCGCGGGAACGGTAATTTTGCTTGTCTGTGCCCCTACGGATGGACCGGAATTCGCTGTGAACAACGTAAATTATCTTTACAAATTTAGAAAATATTTTGCTTCTCTAAATCTTTCATGCATTTAACTATTTAAATAATATTCAACCAACTGTCTGTGTTCAAAGTTATAAAAATTTCTCCATGTAAATCATCAAAAATATATGATGGAACCTGTTAATTTTTTTAACACATTAAAGTCTCTAAATAAGGGCTCCCGAATCTTTTTTATTAGCCCTAATGCAAGATTTTACATTATCAGGCAATTGTTTTTTCTATTGACAGTCTTTACCTATATAATAGAGATAAGACGGGAAAAAAAAAGATTTTTAATTTTAGATAGGGCACGTGCAAAGTGTGTTCTTTTTTTCGTAAAATTTTCAAAAATTTTATTTTGTAAAAAACGCAAATTTTTAAAAAGTTGCTAAATTTAGTTTTTGCTCATTAAATACTTTTTCTAAAATTAAAAATTTATTGAAATGTTCTGAAAAATATAAAATTTTCAGAATGTTTAAAATTTTACGTAAATAAAATCTCATTTTGCTCGTGGCCTTACATGCCTTATACAAAATGAAAAAGGAAAATTTTCATAACACCCGATCCTTAAAACTTTAAATCTCTATATTATTTTGTCATTCTTCACTTATATATTAAAGAGATGCACATCGACGTAAAAAACACGTATAAATTAAACGGAATTAAATTTGGATATCCATCTTTCGTGAATTTTTACCCCGTGGCCGCGCTAAGTTCCCCCCAAGGTTTTGATCTCAAGTTCAAATTTATGATCGATGACCCAAATTCACCGGCTTGGAGAAACAGTCTGTTGCTATTCGCTGGCCAAAATACGGCGCAAACAGGCACGCCTTCCTACCTCGTCGTTGGACTACAGGCTGGTTACATTGTGTTTAGGTATGACACCGGTGCTGTATCTGCGTCTCTTACTCCTAATCAGGGAGACAGTGGAGGTCAACCTACCGAAGGTTAGTTCCGTATGATTATGATAAAATAAGAATGAGTTGTTAATGAGGAAATAGAATATTGAACGAAAATCGTTAAAAAGAATACAATTACAATAAAGGTTGTCGTGCAAAAAAAAACAATAATATAAAATTATTTCAAAATTGATAAAATTAGTTTAATTTTGGTTTAGTTTTTTTTTGTTAGAAAAGATATTGTTTAGATTATAGTTCACATTTGTGTTGAAATTAAATTTTAAATAAAATTAATTTGATATTCTTGGGTCTAAAAAAATATTTTGCCATTAGCTACCTTAACAAAATATTGAATACGTCATATTGTTGATTGTTTTTAAAGGCTTTCAACACATTTCCTGAAAATTCATAAATCCCCAGGATGGAATTTGAATCGAATAATAGTTTACTTGCACTTATTTTTTACATCATTACATAATTTATCGCTTGCATGCTCGTTAAAATTAAGGAAATGACAAGCAACCTAACATTCATGATTTATTTTTGTTAATTTATTAATGCTTAGACTTAAAAAAAAGATGTATTTATTTGATTAATATAATTTTATTAATTTTCTACATTTGGGTTTAAAAATATTTGGAGTTTAACTTTTTTAAGGTACATTTTATTTTATAGTTTAAGCCTTAAATTCGTATAAACGGCACTTTTGTTATTTTACTACTTTTAATTGTTCTTATTGGGCTAACAAAAATTGAATGAAAACGTAAAAAAGTTTAATAATTACAGATATAGAATAGTTTTGATCTGATATTATAGCATTTAACCTATAAAAAGTCAAAAATCATCAATAGCATCATTTTTTTGTTTGTTAAGGTATGCGTGAACTCATAACGTCCCAACCATTAGATCAGTCCATTCCAGCTCACGAAATACGTATTGGCAAACGAAACGGTGAAAGTTGGTTATACGTTGATGGTCAGGAAGGAATATTTGGTAAAATTTAATTAAAATAACAAATTGGTGACTACCAAAAGATATACAGAAGTAACAATTTCCAGGACGCTTGCTTTCCAATCTCCTGTGCCGCTTTAAAATTTTTGTTATTAATCGCTAGATAAAATACCAATCAATATGGTCTCGAAACCTCTTGACATCTGGAACGGTTTATATATCGGAGGTTATAAAACATTCCTTATGCTAATGCTACCACGAGGTGCAGCGGTGTTCCGAAATGGTTTTAAAGGTATTTCTTGGGAATATTGTTATTCAGAATTAATGCACTTTGGATATTTAACGTTTCAGTTTTTTAACAAAACGCAGGATAAAAGAATAACAATTTGGATTGTTAAAAATTTTTCTTTCGTCGATTGTAAGCGCCTATAAATAAAAATACCTTATCCGTTTCATAGGTTGCATATACGACATAACGGTTAAGCCTCCTGGTGGAGGTGATCAATTCGTGCCCATTCTTGAATCGGGAGCTCAGCTAGCTAACAGCCTCAACGTACTCCCCTGCTTTAAAGATGCCCTTTGTAAAGCCGATTTCTGTATGAATGGTGGCACGTGTGTTGAACTAGGTGCCAATTACCATTGCCGATGCAGTCCGCAATTTACAGGCCCTATCTGCGAAAATGTTGACCCGAATTATAGCACTACGACCATATCCAACGCCATACAAACAAGTAATGGCTTAACAAACATTTGTGCTTTTTGGTTATTTAAATTGCTAAATGTTAAGGCTCAATCATGTAGAATATGCTCTCTATTCGCTTCTATATTTAAATGATGGGCTAAAATGCTTCTAAATATGTAGATATCGGTGGTGTCATCTTACCGGGCGGTCTCACACCTCAACCTGGCGCTGAGGCGACCGGGGCCGGTGAAGGCGGTAGCGCCGTTGACGCCTTTGGCAAGAGCCAATGCGAACTTATTATTGATAATTCACTCAGCGAAGCGTTTAGTGTAAACATCAAGTTTGCCGGGAACCCGGACACGGATCAAATCATAATTATACTTAACATCGTAAGTGACTGTGGTTAGGCTTTGCTTTTTTATGCGTACATGGGCACATTCATAATTAACTTTTGTTTGGTTGAAATATTGTTTTATGCTATATAAAGTTAAGAGAAAAGGTTGTTAAAAGTCGTTTTTTTGTTTTCGACAATAGTTGTTTTTGAACTTGTGGCTACTTAACAAAATTATTATTAGTTGGAGACGCAAAAATATCTTATTTGTTTTCGCTTAACTAAGTTATCGTCAAAATAGAACAAAGAACGAGAAAACTCTTTTCCTTTGTTATTTGGACTAACTTAAAATCCCTGTATACGCCACATGCAAAGTGAGCTTTTATTCTCGATAAATTATAAATATTTCAAAA
Source organism: Acutogordius australiensis (assembly GCA_030555515.1). NCBI lineage: Eukaryota > Metazoa > Nematomorpha > Gordioida > Gordea > Gordiidae > Acutogordius > Acutogordius australiensis. Next base: position 19,540,662 of record CM060243.1, read on the forward strand.
ATTGCATTTCTTATCGAATTTTATACAAGGTATTTTAAGTACATGATTTGAATTTGGCAACTTTTAGAAAAAATCATTTATTAACAAATTGATATTAAGAATATTTTACCAAAAATTTACTTTGCACTTGGCCTCCAACGATATTTTGATTTTAGCCAGATTGTCCTAATCAATGCCAGTTGCATAGAGGCGTATTTAAACTTTTTTTTTTATGTTTTATTGAATTTTAAGAAAATTAATATACTTTGCCACAACTAAATTTAAAATTGATTAAAACACCTTCCAGATTAGATAATTTTAAATATGAAAGCTCTTGTTCTTCGCGATATATGTTTGATAACTTGTTTAAATTTTTCTTTATCTGATTAATGTAAAAATTTTGAGAAAAATTTAAATTTAATTTGGAAGGGGGGGACACAGCTGGGTTGGAATATTTTCACCAAAAAATTTGCATCCACATAAAATTAATCGTTTAGATGGCCGAAAATAAATCCCTGTATAAATTGACGTTCATCCTCGATTTCCGGCCTCTCATAAACATTAGGCAAGGCGAGTCGGTGGCCATCAAAGACGATGTTTTCGTGTTACCCCTCAACAATTCCATGACAATCCGAAATTTCACGTTATCCAAGTATTGATTAGAATTTAATGATACACGCGTTTAATACGACTTGCTCAATCTTGAAAAGGGCACATATTAGCTCTAGATCCATTTTTTTGCTAATTATATGGTAAAAAAAATAATTTAAATGTTTTGACAAAGCATTACCTTTATGTTTCATAACACAGGTCAACAAATTTTTGATTGTTATGAGTTAACTTCAGAGATGAATATTTTGCTGCCATATGTAATAGAAATTGATTCATCGCTCGGCATGTAGGCCAGAGAGATTGGCAAAACATTTATGACTTTTTTTTTGGTGGATATATCTTCAAAATTTTTATATTGTAATAAGTTTTATTAAACACTTTAATATAAAAATATATAAAAATATTCAAACCAAGAATAAAATCGAAATTAACTATCAACGTTAACGACGTCGTTCACGATTTACGCGTCAACATAACGAATTCCGAAATCATTCATAGCCTATCGCTTGGGCTCGGTAATTTATATTCTGTGCCTCTTAAAATGTTCTCACAAAGATATATTTACTGTTTTGGATTAAAAACTATTTTTTTGAATTTTTTTTCCGTTATAAGGGTGAAGTTTTTAGCAATTTGTTTAAAGCTTCCCGGTTCGGTTTAAGTTTATGATAATTTGCAGTTATTGACAATGTGTTTATAAAATACCTAATAGGAAAGAAAGTGGCATTTTAATGAACCTAGGGCCAAGTAATATTTGTTTTTTCTTCCCAATTATCTATACATTTACCTTGGTCCATTTTATTCGTGATAACATAAATCATCAAATTTCTTTAGGAAATCTTAATCCAAATACGACGGGAATTACCCTGGCGCAAGGAAACAAAAATTTCTGCTATAAGACAGCTGAATTAGTCATTCAGAACTCGGTGATCAACATTGAGGATTATTTCAACTGTAACATGATCGAGAAATGCAAGGAATAGTTAAAAGCTTAATATTTGCACAAAAAAAAAATAGGCTCTGAATGATATGATGTAATTAATTTAGAGAGGTTAACTTGTCAACAACTATAAATTATTTCCATATCTTAACATTTAAGGGATATACGAAATTTTCAATTTAACGTTCAATTGATTAACGAAACAAAATCAAATTTTGTCAGCAATATGGCGTTTTATTGAATCAATTAGTTAATTGAAAAAAAAGTGAAATAGTGTTAAGCAATTTACTTTTTCACTGAGAATTTTTCAACGTTCTAGGTAGGGCTCAAAGTAAACTGTAAAAATTTTAAGATTTTATTTTTTTCCAATTTTATCTTTTTTTTTCAGAAAGTAATTTTAATGCTAGTAATTAGGGTTTGCAACTTTAAATATGCTTTTATAAAATAAATTTATTAGAAATTTCAAAAAAAAATGACTTAAAATACCCCTATTTAAATATTTTATATGTTCGCCCTTGGGCATTCTTAAAGTATATTTAAAAGAATATTTAATAAATTTATATTCTTTAAACAGAATTCCAATATGCATTTTTGATATACAAATACAATCTATTCATTCCTTATAATACCCCGCTGGGCCTTTGAAAAAAAAGTATAAAATTAAATAAAACAAACGTTAAAATAGCCTGCGTTGGTAAACAGGCCAATATAATGATAATCCATTGCGCTAAATTTTATTATAATATTTTTATAAAACATGCTACTGTTATGCCCACAAAATAGAGAAGATTTGAAAACATAATTTTTACATTAATTTGTATGAATAATATAATATCTAACTAATTAATTTTTTGGAGAACATGCTACTGTTATGCCCACAAAATAGAGAAGATTTGAAAACATAATTTTTACATTAATTTGTATGAATAATATAATATCTAACTAATTAATTTTTTGGAGATTAAATTTTAAAAAAGTTTAAGTTTTTTGCAGGTGACGCCAAAAAATATATGTATAATTTATAAAAGCAAAAGTGGTATGTCAAGGCGACATTAACGCTTCTATATAGCCATATTTGTACGCCAGAGCAAGGAAAGCCCACCTCTTGGCTAAACCTATTTTTTTGTTTTTAAATATTTTATGAAAGGTTAAGATAATTTTTAAAGGGATACATAATTTATGCGAATAATCTAATATTTGATAAATTCCTGCTTATAGCTACAACCCTTTATTTTTCCTTTTTTTATAAACAAAGAAATGAGTTCAGCCAAAAGGGCTTCTTCCCAGCTTTGTTGTAAACTAGCAATGCAAATTCTTTGACTTTTTATTTTATTAATATATTGTTTTACAATTATGTTCTGAATTGTGTAATTTTAATTAGTCGAACATAGTTTATGGTTAAATGTTGCAATCTGAATATTATATAGCTTATACAAAAAGGTAGTCATAGATTGTGCCACATGCTTTGCAAACATTTTTAATTCATTTTAAAACATACATTACATATGTATTGAATATTTAGTTATACTTTTTATATTTCTAGTCATTTCTGTATATGGCCCAAAAATTAGCCGCATTTTTTGTTTTATTTTAAATTTATTTAAATATAAACTTATATATAAATTTCTTAACTTTTATATAGTAGAAAATTAACCATTCTAAAATATAAATGATTTTTATCAAATATATCACCTTCGGGTTGACTAATAATTTATACTTGTACCATGGTATAGTGCCCCACATCTTTTTTAAAAAAATTATTCTTAATTGTACCCCATATCCTTCTTGATTCTTTGATGCCTAAATGCCCAAATATATGTTAACATAGGCCATAAGCTGCGGCTAATACAAATTTTAAAATTATTAAAAAAAACATTTAAAAAAAATAAATTTTAACGGCTAAAATTAAAAAATGAAAATTAATGTTTTTTGGTCGTTCTAGGATATGCCTAACAAAAAATTTTTGAAAAAATAAAATCTATAAAAAAATTTTTAAGTTAAATTTTTTTTACTAGCCTTAAGGTTAATCAAATGCGCTCCATTTTTTTCTTCCCTTTTTTAATAGCCGCAGCCATAATTACGATAAGAATTATATGAATTGATTGAGTATGCAACTTTCACTTATGTAATGCAATTATTAACATATTTAATATAGCGAAGACACCCATTGCAATAATAAATTAACTTCTTTTTGTGCACTCTAATAAATGTTTATAATTTATTTTACAAAGTATTTATTTTATTGTATTGATATATATTCATTGCCTTTTTTATAAATGTCATCTAACCTCACTGTCTTAAGATGACATCTATCTTAGATGAGCAGGGCAACTTAATTAAATTAAGCTCAACAAATTTTTGAGAGTAATGAGCTAACTACAGAAATCAAACTTGCCATCTTTGGGTATTCAAATTTGTTTACCATTTTTTCTTATCAAACTTAATAAAGCAGCTATAAACATTGATTTTAAATAAAAAAAAAACAAAAAAGATTCAAAAATAAAAATAAATTGAATTTTTTTGGCATATTTACAACAGTTAAACTGTTAAATTTAAACTACAAATAGTATTTTAATTGAAAACCGATAATATATGTGTCGTTTTTAAGTTTAGATGCGAAATATTCTGTATTATCTCTAAAAAATATTATCTTATTATTTTAGATTATAAATGTTACTAAAGATTTTATATGAAAAAAACATTCTTGAATATTTTCTTTAGGATATTCTCGAGGTCGTATCTGTCAATTTGGTCAAAAAAGGCCATTTTTTCGATACGGATCTAAAAAGCTGAAGGCGGAAAATATTACGAAAAATGGAAAACATGTATGAGTAAGCCATCATTGGGATTGCTTTTTTCATAAACTTATCTTTTGTGACACTGATATTTGTTGGCCTGTGTTATATAACATTATTAGCAGTAGGTATTTTGTTACAATATATTGCAATTTAATGCATAAATTTACTCGGGCGCCTTATAAACCTAATTTAAAGTCAAGCGTTTACAGGCATCGCTTGGGTTGCTTTAAGGGGCTCGCCATTCCTTATAGTTTGATATTTTGGGCCCCTTGGAATTGGCTTCCTGATCTATCGGAATTTCATTATATTTTAAGATTAAATCATCCGATCTTTTCGGTCATTAACTATATTTCAGGTTGTTAATTATCTCCTGATAGCCCATTCCTGGATATGGACAGGTGGTCTACATAAATATATTGATAAAAATCAACCATTTGGATTAATCCTACTTTGTTTATTATTTTTAATTCCTTTATTCCTTCTTTCACTGAAATTTTTTCCAGCCTGTCATAAACAAAAATTAATACAAATATTTATTCAGGAAAAATTTATGGGGAAATGTAATGCGTGTAAAATTAAACTTTGTTAAAAGTGATATTATGATATGTGGTGATTAAATTCAGGGTTTATATATTGGCAAAGTTGTAAAATCACTAAATTTTAACATTTTATGATTTATCAGTACATTTAGTTGGTAAATTGGGAAAAGGTTAGCTAAAATGAACAACCGATAAAGAGCTAATCAATCAAAAACTTTTACTTTTTAAATTGACTAGATTTATTACTAAGACAAACTTTTACTTTTTAAATTGACTAGTATTATTACTAAGACATTACTAAGACACCTTACCCTATACGAAAAGTATAGCGTAAGCTATCTGTTTCAATTATAGAAAATTAGTGTGAATGTGCGCAGTCGATTAAGTCTGTTTATGATTGTTTCTATCGTCGCCATCATCAGGTATTCCCATAGTCTTGAGGTCTAGATTTGTGGTTAACGTTTTGATTGTGCATCGATTAATAACTATCCATACGTGAGCATTGCAAGTTTTGTTTTAAGGTTTGAATTTTTTACATTAACATTAACTTTTAATTATCAAGAACTTTCTGATTCTAAACATACAAAGGTGGTTTATGCTTTGCTTTCAGTTAAAACTTTATAAATATTTTTATAATTTATGCTTCCAACGTAACCCTAGTTTTAAAATATATGAGGCTAATTTTAATTATAATTATTTAATATGCCGACTTTATTCTTCCGACATAGCGGGTATATCACCGTCAAGCGGGAAATAAAAACTTTGGGCATAATGACGTTGGTTTAAATAAGCTACCTTTAAAAGGAAAAATATCGTACTAAACACTCTGGACTGCCCACCTGCCAACTTCGGACAAAATGTCACGGTTCTTTATGCTTGATAATTAAGAAAAATTGAAAAATAAAGTTTTATGTTTAAACTACGTACAATTGGCGTTATTCACATTTTTAATCCGTAAAGAATCTATCTTATTATATATACATTTATGCTTCCCTGTCCACTGCTAAAAATTATTTTGACCTTATAAGGCATTTTATTAATATTGCAGTATTTGGATTGGGGTAATCTTCCTTATTATCATGCCATTACTTAAATAATTCTTTTGAATTTTTATATTGTACGTGAACCTTTTAAAATTTAAATTGTAAAACTTGGGTTTTAATATTATTTTCAAAAATCTTAGCGTCTGACGCAGCGCTTTAATAGCATGGCGAGCGTCATAGGCTGAAAAAAAATTGAAAACTTGCCAAACTTAATTTGGCGAATTTAATTATATATAAACAACTATCGTGAAAAAACATTGCCCATGTGGTTAGTATATCTTTCTTAAGAGTTTATACCATCACGAATACGTTCGAAAATATCCGAAAAATATACTGGATACTGCGTAACTGAATATTTATACTTACTGTAAACTAATTAGTGTTTGAATAATTATTCTTACTGTACTTTAAACAGTGTTAATTAGTAGCGGACTCTAACGTCCTCTACATGCCTTATTACTATTGATTTATCCTGTGCTAGAATTTCAAGCACCCGAGACCCTTTAGCAGAGATTACTTCTCCCATGAGCCACTTGGGACGCTTTTTGTTATGTGATAGGTACCAAATATTTTGCCCTTTAACATACTTAGTGTTAGCTATGCTTTCCTTATGACCTATAATCTCATTGGGAAGTCTAATTTTTCGCCCTAAAAACTTTTCCGAAATCGATGGTTGGTTGTACGACCCTATCGCATTGCGGTATACTTGGTATAACCATGTTCCATCTTTTTCATGTTGATGTAATTTTAACCATCTTTTGGCCATTCCAACCGATCTCTCAGCTAGTCCATTAGAACTAGGATGATATGGTGGAGTAAAAATTAGTTCGATATTCCATTTGTCACAAAAAGTTTTAAACTCTTGAGAGGTAAACGCAGTACCGTTGTCGGTTACTATTGTTTCTGGGAATCCAAATTGGCTAATAAGCTTTTTAACGAAATTAATTACTACTTGCGAGATTGTATGATTAACTTTTATAAAATCTGCCCAGCTAGAAAATGCATCAGCCACAACTAAATAATTATTTTTATTGAAATCAAAAAAATTTAGGTGTATGCGTTGCCACGCACGTGTACAACTAGGCCATTTTCTAACTTTATCGTGTTTTGGACGTGAAGCTATGGAAGCACATGTAGTACATCTACGGCATACTTCATTAATTTCCTTATTCATATTGGGCCACCAGTATTTTACTCTGGCTTGGTGTACACACTTATCGCGACCTTGATGTCCTGCATGTATTTGGCTTATTTTATTAGTGAGACTTCTTGGGATAACTATGCGGTCTTGTCGTAGCACTAGCTCGTCTTCCAAGTGTAGTTCGGTCATTACTTTATAATAAATGTTAGACGGGTGTGTATGCTCAATCTGACCCTTTAAGTATTTTTTAAGAATACTTAAATCTTCGTATTTTTCGATCGCATTTATTATATCTTGCCTTGAGGCGCAACCTTCATCTAAGATGGAGTTGATTGTATCAGGCTTTGTCCCATAATAGCATAGACGTGATAATGCATCTGGCAAGTTGTTCCATTTACCAGGTATATGTACTAACTCGAGGTTAAAATTTCCCATGAGTAGCTGCCAACGCTGTTTTCGTGGTGACAGAAGTATAACACGGTTGTCCTTTTTAATAATCCTATGAGAGGTTTATGGTCAGTCCACACTGTAAATCTTTGACAAATCAGATATTCTCTGCATCTCTCTAATCCAAATTGGATAGCTAAGCATTCCTTTTCGATAGTTGAATACCTGGTTTCTGGGTCTCGAAATATGCGTGAAAAGAAGAGTATAGGTCTATTTATTGTTTTATACTTTTGCAATAGCGTACCACCGACTCCATGAGTAGACGCATCTACCGCTAAAATTGATGGATAGTCGGGGTTGAAGCTTGCTAGGACCGGCGGATGAGTTAAAATATCCTTCGCCGACTCAAACTTTTTATGATGTAAATCTGTCCAGATAAAAGGAACATCCTTTTTACAAAGATTGTAAAGTGGTGCTGAGATTTCTTTGTAATCTGGAATAAACCTGCGATAATAACCTAAAGTACCGAGTATTGAGAGGAGTTCAGCTTTATTGTTAAGATCTCTCATTTTCATCAACGCTTCGGTCTTTTGAGGTAAAGGTCTAATGCCTTGTACACTAATCTCATGTCCTAAATAACTTATTTTTTCCAAAAGAAATGAGCATTTGTTTTGACCTAATCTCATCCCCTTTTCCTTGATGCGACCTAATGCGATAGAAAGTCTTGCATTGTGTTCATGCATCGTTCGGCCAATGATAAGTATGTCATCTAGATAGGCAAAAACACCTTCTATGTCTCCGAATATCAGCGACATTGCCCTTTGAAAAATTTGGGCCGATGCTGAGAGTCCAAAGGGTAGTCGTAAAAATTGAAAAAGACCTAAGTGCGTATTTATTGTCAAAACGTTGACGCTTTCTTCTGTTAAGGCTAATTGAAGATAGGCTTGTGAAAAATCAAGTTTGCTAAAAAATCTAGCTCCAGCAAAACGCGAAATTATTTCATCAAACCTAGGCAACGGGTAGGTTACTTTTTCTAAAAATTTATTAATTGTTAACCTAAAATCTGCGCAAATGCGTAACTTTTTGTTTTCTTTTTGTATGGGTACTAAAGGAGTTGCCCAACTACTATATTCAACTGGTCTAAGTACGCCTAAATTTTGCCAATCTAATAAAATTGATTTTACTTCATCCAACCAAGCGAATGGAATTCTGCCACAAGGGAGGAAAATAGGTCTGGCGTCCGGTAAAATTGGTAAACTAAATTTTATCCCTTTTAATAATCCTAATCCTTCAAATAAAACTCAATTAAGCAGTTTTTAACTTGTAATGTCATTAAAATGAAATTGATTTAATTCTATATTAACCTTTCTAAAATCTATCAAATTTAGAAAATTATTCTGAAATAAAAAATGGATAATTGGCCATCCTATAATTATTACTGTTTCAAAATCTACGATATAAAATTTCGTTGTTGAAGATATATTATTTCTATAAATATTTACATCTATAAACCCTAAAGGTCTAAAACTATCACCTGAAACAGTTTTGAAGATTTGATTACAATTATTTATTTTAGAATATGGAAATATTTTTTTAAAAGTTTTTAAACTAATCAGGGATACTGCGGCTCCCGTATCAAATAAGATATTATATTTGTTTTGGTTAATAATTATAACTTGTTCAGAAGATAATTTCTTGACTAATTGCTATTGACCTTGACCTTGCTGCGCTTGTGGTCCTTGTGACCTACAAGTGCATCCACCACCTGAACGATAGTTTTGGTATGGCCTATAAGTTTGATTATATGGCCTATTATACCTGGGAACTGGCTCACCCTCACGAGCTGGTCCACCTTAAATAATTTCCAATAGACGATTGTTACAAAAACTAAAAGGGCTACCAGATAGGGTTCCTTCCAAAGTACTCCAATATCCAAACAATATTTTTTGTCGTTGAACATTACAACGAGTTGATTAATATTTTAATTATAATTATTCTGCTGTCACGCAGTATTAACGCTAGCAAAAATAAGAGAAATAACATTTTCAATGTTAACAAAATAAAATATATGTGGTTACCTATTTTATTTTTTTATCTAGAATTCCAAGAATAAATATCGATCGTGAGAACACCAAATATTCAAGAAAAATTTATGGGGAAATGTAATGTGTGTAAAATTAAAAATTTGTTAAAAGTGATATTATGATATGTGGTGATTAAATTCAGGGTTTATATATTGGCAAAGTTGTAAAATCACTAAATTTTAACATTTTATGATTTATTAGTACATTTAGTTGGTAAATTGGGAAAAGGTTAGCTAAAATGAACAACCGATAAAGAGCTAATCAATCAAAAACTTTTACTTTTTAAATTGACTAGATTTATTACTAAGACAAACTTTTACTTTTTAAATTGACTAGATTTATTACTAAGACATTACTAAGACAATATCAATAGTGACATTTTTCCCAACTGACTCAAATTCCAATAAATATTAAAAATATGTTATCAACTAAAAATATAAAACTTTTAGTTGTATTTAATATAAAGGTTATATTTTGTAATTTAATTAGATTTTAAAATAATTTTTAAATTAAATAAGTGAAAACAAATTACACATGTCTACTCTTTTTAACCTTGGTTGCCTAAATGGCTTTAAATTAAGCATATCCTAATCTTAAGTCTATATATAGAACTTTGGACCGTTTTTTCGCCACACTAATTTTCACTTTACACATCGAAATTTGTCAATTAAAAAGGAGACTCTCTTGGAACCTTTAGACTTGGGAAGTAAAAAAAATTGAAATTTCTTTAGATACATAAAGTTTAACTCTCTTTTCAATAAAAATAAAATTTAGTCTATTTTTTAATTGGTAACAAAATTATCCAATAGTTTAATTTTTAAAGTTGCATCCAAGCTATCAAATTAATTTTTTTCAACCTAGAAGAAACTTTATGTATTATTTTGATTTTAAAGTTTTTAGAAATTAGTCAATTTGAATTTATTTTAATAATAATATTTAATTATTTAATCTTTAGGTTACAAAAGAGACATTTTTGGCACTGTGAAAATTTTCGGTGTGTACAGGAGAGAATTTTTTTTGGCGGAAGGAAATAGAGGTCATAAGAGGCGTAGTAGAAGAAATCTAGCTAGATTAAATTCTGATCTAAGGCGCTAGGTTTTAAATTGTAGCCATTGTAATATATTATATTTTGGGGGGAAAATTAAAACACCTGTTATTGAATATTAATAAAATATGCATTTTTAAATGGCACTAGTGTCAGCAGGTCTATTCTGTGTAAAATATACAAATTTACATGAGTTCATTTTACACATGTATTAAGCACTTAAATTTTAGTATTTTAGTTCAGATTGTGTTATATGTAATTTGAAGATATTAAAGTCAATTTTTTTTAATAGTAAACTCAAAACTTTCATGATTTAAAAATCGTAAAAAATAACGTATTTTCAAACATTTAAAGGTTAGCAAATTATTATATAGGCAAAAAATGTTCAGGCACAACTGTTAAATTAATATAAAATAAATATCTCTGTTATAATATTTTAAATAAATAAAAATTTGGAACCTCTTAATTATGACGCAGAATGAAATTTTAATCTTTTATGGTTGACTAATTGGTTTAATTTTTTTTAGTCATCGGAGGTCGGTCCAAGGGTAATTAAGGGCGAATTTAATTCATTAATATAAATAAAAAATTTTGAGAAAATATTTTCTTCTATAATAGAATGTTTTTTAAAAAAAGGTTGCCAATCCTTTATAAGCACTTGTACTTTTTCTAAAAATAAAAGTTTCAAAAATTTTTAAAAAAAAATTAAATATAAATTTTTTGAAAAAATGAAGGAGCTCTATACTCGCCCGCCTTAAGATGGCCGCTTACACTGCGAAGGAAGTTTACTGAAACAATTTCAAGACTATCAATCTTTGACATTTGAAATGAACACTCATTACATTAAAATCTAACGATTTTTACCAAATCCAGGGTGATACTTCGTATAAGTTATTACATGGTATACCACAAGTTTCATTATGTTGACAATCTTTGGTATAAGGCGTCATTTCTTATTTCCCGCAAATATAAAATAATTATTTATTTTTTATAAAAAATTACCAAATTTTAAGTCAAACAAAGACAGGCACGATTCTAGACCCCTTTTGGCTGGGCATTGCCCCCCTCCTCCCAAATTGAATTCGCCCCCCCATAAATACATAGTAATTTTATGTTTGCCCCCCCCCCCCCCCCCAAAATTGAATTTGCCCCCCTTCCTAAATACGTATAAATTTTTTTTTCACATAATATAATTAAATTTGCTCCGCCAAAAATATCTAAAAAATATTATTTTAAAAATATTCACTTTTTTTAAAAAGTGTTTTCATTCATCAACACTTCTCATCCGGTAGAGAGATCAAACTAACACAAAAATTATTTCTGTTGTTATTAGATATATAGAAAAATTCGATTTTACCAAATGCTTTATATTTGTGAAAGCAATTCATAAATCGGATGCCTAAGAAATTATCTCACTTGTCAACAATTTTTTGTTAGAATATAATCTGAAACCAAAGAACCTGACCGCACAATGCTACGATGGGACGAACGTAATGTGTGGGGAAAAAGGTGGTGTTCAAGTATTTTTAAGCAAAATGGCTGGACACCATGTCCCGTATATTCATTGCTTTAACCACCGAATGGATCTTGTTGTAAAAGATTGTCGCAGGAAAAGATTTTTTTGTTATTTTTTCTTCCCTTCATAAAGATTTTCAACATGATGCAATCAAGGAAGTAAGTGAATGTGGGACCATACCCCGGCTGTTGCCTCATCGGTGTTACAAAGAATGTAATACTAATGATTTTGTTAAATTTTTATATGATTATGCGTTTCCTAATCTATTTAACATTTTTTTTTTGTTATTTGGCTCTTCAACGTCGAGTTGCGAGGCCACATTTTCTTCTTTAAAAAGGATAATAACTTCTAGTAGGCTGGCAAGTAGTGACCTGCGTAAAGGTGATTTGCTTCTTCTTGGACACGAAGAATCATTAACTAAGGCGTTGAATTTTGATGAATTTTATAATTTAATCAAACAACCTCTAGCATAAAATTGTTAGATTAATACAATACACTGCTCATAATCGGCTAATTATTGTTTACTATTTTAAGACATGGTTGCAAATTTTTTTATGCAATGATAAAATTAAACTTACATTTAATTGCCAAATCTCATATCTTTTTAAGCAATTGATATTAGTAAAAATTAATTTTAATTCACATCCAATTTATAAACGCAATTTTTTTATTTTATGAATATAATAAATTACTATTAATTTGTTAAAAATAAAAATTTTGAACATGGATTCAATTGTTGTACATGTTTTTTTGCCGTGACCGAAGGTCACGGCTAATTTTGCCGCCGAAGGCGGATTTTTTCTGCCCCCCCCACGAGGTTTTTTGCCCCCCCCCCCCCCCCCCCCCCCAAGTGGAAAAGCTAAAATCGGGCCTGAACAAAGATTTAAAGAGTTTCACATTTTACTCTTACTCTATTTCTTTACCAACATAATGTAACTTCTAACCTTTAAGTTAATAATTCAAAATTAGTTACTTATTAGTAATTTATATGCCCAAATAACATTGAGCTGACTAACATCCGAACTCGAGTTTTAAAGAATCAAACTTTAAATAAAAACATTTATCATTTTAAAATACACTTATAATTGTTTCAATAAGTATCGTGTGGCTACTACAGCTCTCAACAAAATTTTATGACTTTTTTTAAAATTTCATTGTAAAGTGGTTGCGAACAATTAAATTAATAAAAGTATTACATATTTATCACATTTTGTGAGAGAATAAACATTTAAATTTCATATATGTAATCAGTTATTAGAATTAATTTTTTTAAAATGAGGATATACAATTTGATTTAATAAATGTTATCAATGTGATTATTAAATTATAAACAACAAAATATATAAATATTAGTTTTTTTAAAGTTTAAATAAATGGGACAAAATATATCACATATCGACATAATTTCACAAAGTAAGGTACTTGTGTATAACTAAAAATCCCGTTTATGTTTTTTCAAAATCTCGTCAAATTTCCGTTATATTTTGACTAATAAAATATGCGCTATTTTGTTTGCATTTATAGATTTTAATTATTTTTTGTAAAAAATGCGCATAATATTCCAAATTTTATGTTACACTTTGTATTTTTAACTTTACCTATCCAGTTTTGACAAAAATTAACAAATTAATACTAATATCAATCAACAAAAAATATTATGCTAAAACAATTTTCCATAATTGTGCTTGTCTGTCTAAAAATTGATATTTGAGTTTGGGCATGCTAACATAACATCTAGGGAAAAATTTATATATAATTCTTAATATGAATCATTTTTTATGAGGTTGGACAACCATTATAAGAACAACTACAAAATTTATAACGAAATCTAAACGTGTTCAAAAAAAGTTCAAATATATTTTGAAAGAGGGCACAAGTCTTTACAAAATTATATAGGTAATCATTACCCCTCCGAAAATTTAAATTTCGATAAATTAAAAATGCATATATTGTCGTGAACTGTTAATATTTGTGGTAATTAGCAATACACTTTTAGGGTGGTAAATATGTATGCCATAAAAATAGCCGCAGCAGGAAAGGTATGGGGTTGGACTTTCGAAATAAAATGTAACGAATATGTTAAAAAAAAATAGCGGAGTTTACAGGCAAAAATTTGAGTTTTTTTATGTAACAAGACCTATCCCGATCAATTTTTATTTATTTAAATTATTTCTTTTAAATATTTATCAAAAAGATGTATACTAACTATGATTAAACAAAAATATTGTTATACCTATACCTTTGATTCACATGTTAATTAATACATTGTACACTACTATGGCATATAGGAAAGTTAAATCATAGAGAATGGCAAAAAGCTTAAAAATTCATTATAAAAAATTTTAGTTCAAAAAGTTTAAATTGCAAGTACTTAGAGAATGTCACTTAGCCCATGAATCTGATGTTAAGCCATTTATCATCGAGACCCTCGAGCGAAGATGGCTGTTTCCCACCGGCCAGTTTATGATTGAATTTGGGCGAGGCTTTGGTTTCAATGATCAAAGGTTGATTGTCACCATCTTCGCCTGCTGAAAAGGTCCTTTCTCCATAAGTTGTTGTTTGTCGATCTTTAGTGGGCGAGAAGGAGCGTAGTGATGCAAGAAGGTCTCCAACATTGTCGAAATAGATCCCATAATCCTCTATGTTCCCTCTATTAAAGTTGGCAGGTGAAACAAAGATTCCATTACTTCCGCCAATTCGATTCTTCTTATAACTAGGCCTCTGTCGTCTCACAAACCTAATACTCCTGGAAAGATCACCCAAAAGCTTGAAATCCCCAGGTGAAGTTCCGGTCACTTTTCTGGGTCGTGTTAAACTAAACATTTTTTAAATATTTTGATATTACGTATATAATTAGAGATTTAACATTCATGTAAACCAAAACTAAAGGCTCCCCAAGGAGCAAGATGATCCACTCGCAACTTTTTTGGTTTAATTTTGCAAACGTAGGAATATATAAATCGAGCCCGCGACCTAAGTTTTTGGCCTGAACTCTCAATTTCAATTATTGGCATGTTGTATTAGGCCTACTACCTAAATAAGCCATTGCGGTTGAGTGTTTAGCAGGGACAGGCATATTAACAACAAAATTAACTAACTTAAGTGAATGTTAAACCAAACTTTTTTATTTAATCTAGTAAAAACGTTAACTAAGTTAAACTGTTACTATAAATTTTATATAAATTTTAATTTATTTGTGCTCCTAAAATTAATTTAACTATGCTTTTGAACTTGTATATCATATCTAAGTGTTTTATATTTTTCTGATAAAATTAGTGCTCAGTAGCCTTAAAATCATTGACATAAGCTAGCCATCGTTAATGAATTAATTTAACTGAATTATAAGTAAAGAGTCAAGAAAAATTTAATTATAACTGTAATTTAGTTAAGTTTGCCCATTTATGTATAGTTAGTACATGTATAGTACATATATGCTTTCCATTTTAAGGGGAGAAATGCTTAGGGGTTGCACCGAACCTCAGACCTTCTTCATGCAAAGCGGGACGTTCCTAACTAAATCAATTAAGTTGGAAACCTTAAATGTTTACTATATACTTACCCTTGGAAGCTTCCACCAAGCCGATTTTGGACCTGCTGATATCCATCAAAGAAATAAGGGTTTTGTCTAACGTGTCGTTTCACTCGAAAGTTGTTTAAAGGTTGGTCGTCAAACTCATTTTGATTAATATTAGCATCATTGGTTGTATCTGAAGAGATATCAAGCTCATCGGTCCCAATTATTGGTGTAAATATTATATAGGTGACACTTAAAGAGATAATAAAGTACAAGTGTCCCCAGGAATTTCGGGTGCAAATGGAAGTTAGAAGTTTCATTCGGGAAAAAGAAACCCAAATTGTGTTTTAAAAAAAATAACCTTTCTGAATCTTTAATTCTTGTATATATGTGATTCTCTTGTTGAATTAAAAGAAAGGTAATGATCCGAATTATTTAAACTATTTAGGGGTATAAAAAATAAATGACTTATTTGGGGGGAGTTTCCCTATTAGATTAATGGAAAGGGATGAGATTACAAAAGGGGGTTTAATATATCTAATATAAATTTTGATCAAACGAAAAAAATAAATTTAATTTAATGATTTAAATGACAATTTTTTATAAGGGAAAGGTGAAAAATTATTATAACACTGCCTTGATGATAATGATAATTGAAAAACAGCATCTAGTGCTTACGTCTATCATATTTGCAGGTTCACAATAAATGGTCAAATTCAATTAAATTCATTTTTAATTCCCTACAACAAAACATGTATGCGACAGCGACAGCATTAGACTTTCCTATATATACCTGACGACATGAAAGACCTTATAGAATTCTTTATTTTTGGGGCATCAGACTCATCAATTATTTAAGCTTATAATTTTCTAATGTATCTAACGCTTTTAATAAACATAATTACAGTGAAAACAATTCTTCGAAATAAATCATAAACAACAGAGCCATCGTACATGTATAAGCATGATGGACGCAAGACCATTCTAATCTAAACATTTGTAATTAAACTGCAAAGTTTTTACTTTCACCCTTAAACGTATTATTTCAATAGATTCTCCTGTCTGCGTCTATAAAATGCATTAAATCAAAGTTAGATTGGCTAAACGTATTGCTGTTAATAATTTTAGAGGTTCATATTTTCGAGCTTTGAAAGAGCTGATTAAATCGAGAAAAGAAACAACTTATCGCAATTTAATTGGAACTTTTTTATTCATAAGCGAAAAAAGCAAATTTTCAAATTGAACTCGATTGATATATAAGGAGTGTGAGCACATCTCTATTTAACGTCAAAAAAACAAACCGATTTGACCTCCAAGTATTGTAAACTAAAAAATTCTTGAAAGGTATAAGCTGGCCTCATTAATATTTTACACCTTCAAATAAATTATCCTAATCGTTAAAAAAACTGTTAATATAAAATTCTAGTTATCTTTAAATTTACAATTTCGTAATTCTAAGTAAGTAAAATTAGTTAAAATCTAATTTATATATATTCAATAATTATACAAATCATCAATATGTTTCTCTCTACTCATTCCTTAGCATATAACGGTTCCGCTTCACTAAAAAATGTTACAGCTTCTTGAAATAGAGTATTTCAAATCACTGGATCGAAAAAACGACATCTTAAAATTAATTAAAGAGCGAAATGGCTTCCTGCAATATTTTTAATCGCCCTATATTATTATTATCATATGAACCGGTGTTTATGACTGGTATAGTTATAAAAAAATAACACATAATAAAGCTTTTAGATTTGCTATTTTTGTGAAGTATAGTTAACAAACTAAAAATGCGGCATTTATATTATATTTCATTTTCTTCAAACTCTCCTGAAAGCTACCACTTGAATAAATTTTTGGGAATTAACCGAAAATATAACCTGCAGGTGTTAATGCCATAAAATGTACAAATGTGCAAAAGAAAAAAAAACCACAAAAATGTTATATTTCAAAAATGTATTTTTTTTAAAATACTTATATATATAAATATAGCATTTACCCTGTTTTTTTTTATTTTGACACTTTTTTTAGGATAAAAATTTTAAAATAAAAAATAATTTCATAATTAACATGCCCAATTGCATAATAAAATTATATATTTGATTGGCCAGTTATTAGTAAACCTAGAAATATGCGAATTACTATTTAGTAGTAATAACATTTATTTTCATTTATTTGTAGAACACGAAATTGTTAATGGGTAGGAGTACTGCGACAAAGCTTGAAATATCTTAATTATAAAAACTAGGTGCGCAAATAAATATGTATTTTTATTTTAGAAATTCATAAGTATTGCCTTTTTATAAATCCGCCACTTAAATGTCCTTCCATGCATAAAATTTTTATATTGTTAATTTAAAAACAAAATAAACAGACTAATCAAAATATCAACGAATGTTTTTGTTAATTTACATTTCATAAAACTTAAAATAAGTAGAGATGTTACTTTACAGATACGTATATGAAGACATTTAAAACTTGCAATCACAGGTTAATATTATAAAGATAAAAAATATTTATGTTTTAGGTTTTCCTCTCATTAGAATCTAAAATTACATTTCTTAAAATGTTATTGGCATACAAACGGGAGGTCTATTCGTTACCTATTTAACACAAGTTGATTTACTAATTCATTTCACACCGAATAGTAAATACACTTTAGAATATAGGTAATGCAAGTATGGGCTTTTTAAGAAATTTTTCTATTACAGAAAAAGTATATTTGGGCGCGTTCTTAGTTCATTCGTTATTTTCAAAAAATCCTAAAAATTTAAATTTTTATAATTTGATACCTCGATATTTATTTTTGCATAATTTTTTACAACCAAGCAGCTATTCTAAGTATGTTTAGAAATTTAATTATTTATATCTAAATCTGATTGGAGTGCCTCTGCTCTAAAAAGAAAAATGGCGCATGAAATGAATTTTTAAAATATAGCAATTATATTCCTAACCCAATCACCTAGTATACATATTTCAAATATAGAATGATAAGTACATGGTCATAAAATATTTTAAAGGGTGTATGCTTGAACTACAGAGATCAAACCTGCCATCTTACAGGAATTGTATCAAATTGGTTCCCGACTTTTTCCTAAGTGCAAACCCTTAAGTTAGTACAGCTATAAATCATTGAAAATGACTTTAGAAAAAAAATCTTAAAATACCTTTAACATTAGAACCAATAAATTGAAATTTTTTTTTGCATATTTACACAACTAAAAGGTTAAATTCTAACTTCAAATAAAACTTTTATTTATTGTGTCGTATTTAGTTTGGACGCGAAATATTATCAAAATGCCGATGTAAGAGCTTGATATATTAATAAAATTTATTTTCCATTATTTGTGATAAAAAAAATAAATTACAAGGGATTTTTATATGCAAAAAAGATTTTTAAATTTTTTCTTTTTAGGGTATATTTAGATCTGTCAATTTGGTCAAAAATGGCCATTTTTTGTTATAGACGGATCTAAGGAGCCAAAGACGGAAGAATCTAAGAAAAACGAAAAATATATATGCGATTAGGCCATCATGAGGATGCATTCTTTTATGTTTTTATAAAATTCACGTTTGTGACATTGATAATTGTTGACCTGTGTAGTTTATAATTATAAAATAATTTTAAGTGATATTCTTGAACCAAGAATAATCACAGATTTTAGCACAAAAATTGTACAAACGGCCTCAATTTTACCAGAGAGTGCAGAGTACCCTAAATCTATAGATAGCTGATAATCATTTCAACATGACTTTTGTAAAAATTCTAATTTTTTTTATTTTGTTATAAAAATTTTTTAAATTTTAAAAATTGGACTAAATCTAAACGCGCCCATTTTTGCTTATATTAAAATTTGTTTTTAACCAAATGTTTTAACAAAATAAAATTATTATAAATTTGTAAAAAAACAATTTATTTTGAATATAGCCATTGTGTAATTTTTAGGGTTTCTAAATTAATTATTAAAATGTTTCTAACTTCGATGGTGTTTTTTATTTAAAAATTACTTTTTAGGGCACGTGCAAAGGGAGTTTTTATTTCGTAAAATTTTGAAAATTCTGAAAATTTCAAAAATTAATTTTTTTTCATTTTTTGAAAAATATTTTATTTCAGAAAAAGCATTTTATGTGCATATACTAAACTTGGCAACTTTTTTAAAATTAACGTTTTATTACAATAATTTTTCAAAATTTTAAAAATTTTACGAAAATAAAAACTCACTTTGCACGTGCCCTTATTAGCTCAAAATTTTTTGGAGGAATATCATATCATATTAAGGTTAGTGGTTTATAGGGCACGTTTTTATTTTATTTTTTTTATTTTTAATTAAAAAAAAACAAAATTGGTTCAATGTTAAATTTTTTTGAAGCGCTAGAATTTTTATTCGGTCAAATTGACATAATTATCAGCTTTAAATTAATTATATTTAATGATATACATACTCAAAGCAGTGGCTTTGGGAGGAAGATAATATTGTAATTTTGCGTGCACCCAAATTATTTTGAATTTTTATAATTTTTTGAAAAAATAAAGGAACTCTAAACGCGCTCTTAAAAAAATAATTGAAAAATTTAAAAAAAAAACTAAAATTATAGGGTGTAATTAATATATTAAAATAAATATTAAAAATATATATTATTAAATTCTTAAACAATTTTTAAGAGCAATCTCTACTACATTTTAAATAATAGTAATATGATTTTATAATGCACAAAATTAGTGTGTCAAGCGTTGAAGGTCAATTATTCATATTGCCGGAATTCAAGCCTAAATGAGGCATTATATTTTTGCTACATTAAATTAGCAATAAGTTAAGAAAGTTTTGCCTCAAATCAAATTAAAAGTTAAATATTAAACCACTAAAATTTATGGTATTTTAAATTATATGCCAGGCTGGCCCAATATATGTTATATACCCTAAGCCAGTTGATCCCAAGCGGCTATGTAAATTCATTATTGCCTCCCTGTCCCCTATTTTTGGTCGCAATTCCTTCGAGCTATTTTTTGCGTTGGACTTAAGATTAATACTTAATTGTTTTAGTATTTTATCAGTGATTTCTCTAAATCTAATATTTTATGTCCCAACAAAGATGTTGAACGCCGTGACTTATTTTGTTAGTGTTTTTCAAATATAAAACATAATTCATGTTTAGTTAAATGTATTTAGCTATATCGTCTTGGAGATTAATACGTTTTTTGATGGATGTAAAAGAGTATGCAATATTTAAAACACCAATTAATAATCCTTGCATATTTAATTTACAAGTATGTAGTGTTTGTAATATTTTTATATAGAAGTATTAAAAACATTAATTTTATTACAAATACATAAATTCGAAATGAAAAAAACTCGCGATTGTTTTTTGTTTGCTTTTATGTTTTATTTCGTATTAAAATTAGTTTATATTATGAAATCTCGTATAATATTCAATTAAGCACTCCTCAATATTCAAATAAAAAAATCATTAAATTAGGAGTCCTTTGGAATCATCAAAATATTTTACAAGTTTTAATGGCGTCCTGTTTAATAACATTTTATTAAAATTGTTGAAATAAAAGTGTTTTGCTTACGCAATCTTACCTTTTTGTATCACTAAGACACTATCACCTTTTGAACCTTTTAAATTATGCACTAAAAAAATCCATTTTATTAAAATATGATTTAATCTCAATATTTTATCAAATACAACAAAATTTGCCCACCATTTATGGCAGAAATTTTCTAATTTTTGGTATCGTTCACACCGGACAACAAATTACATGGCATTGGTTAAGTTACTAATTGACCCAATGCTTTATATTTAAAATTCCTCGGTGTCAAATAAAGTTTCTATTTTTTCATATGGATAATGTCCTAAAATTTATATCAAGTAGTAATTAACACCTAATTAATTTTACATTTAAATTTTTTTATATGATTCTTAGAATTTTGGCCTGTTTTACTTTTATCTCTATAAGGCGCGACGCGTTTTTTGAAAAATACTATTTAAATGATAATAACAAAGATTGCCGACATTTTGTTAAAATGCGTTCAATTAAAAGGTAAAAGTTTTAAAATTATTCAAAAAATGAAATGAGTCTGTTCGTGCCCAAAAAAATAAATATTTTTTTGTTGATTTTGGTTTATTGGATCACAAATTTAACGCATTTTTAAAATGTAAAGTATTTTAATAAAATATATAAATTTCTTTCTTTTTAACAAATCCAAGCAAATAGTGATCATGTTTCAAGACCGCCCCCTGCTTCCCCCAGGCATGGGCAAGTGTCACAGATTAAATATCTAAGTTGTTTACTTTAGGGTTTTGGGCTTATGCCAAGCTCTTAAAAGAAACGAATAAAATTATTTTAACGTTTGCAAATAACAAAATGCTTTGTGATTTAACTAAAAACGACCTAGGTGTAAAATATTCCGATTTAAGTCTCTTTCTGACCAGCCTACGATAAAATTGTTTCGTATTTTCAGGGTTATTTTTTTGCCTCTTATTCGAGGAAGTATTAAATATTTATATGTATTAATAAATAACGTCAATAAATATTTTCCCCTGAAAGACGTCACATATATGCCTGATTGTAGGAAAATTGAAATAATTTTAGCACCTTCAAAAATATGTTTTGTATCTTTGTTATTGGAAAAATAAAATAAGACAAATAATCCAATTAATTTTTAACTCGGCCTGACCAAAATTTGTTCTAAATATTTTGTCTCAAAGAACACAGTTTTTTAAATTATTTAACCCTTTTAAGAGCACTTAACGGGGTGGACCATGGGTTTTCTAACTAGACATATTAAATTAAAATTTTTAAGATGTTTAAATTCATCCTAAATACATTAATATATGAATGACTTAATCATGTCTATAAAATTTGTAAAACATTTTAAAAAGGGCGAGCACAGGTTTCTACGTGACTTTAGCTATAATACCTTTCTATTATTTATTAACTTTTAAAAATTAGGTTGGGTAGCCGTATTTAGAAAATCGCAACTCAAATGATTTTTAACTATTCCATTAGTGTCAAAATTAATTTAATAACTTCTCCCGCTTAATGCAGAGTATAATAAAGGTCTACTCAAGATTTTAACCAGCTCGGGAAAAAATGTTGTACAGAAATGGGCTCTGTAGATACCAGAGATGTACGTAAACTAAGTTTTGTTAACTCTATGTGTTCGATAAATGTTTTTCATTAAACTGCCAATTAACTTAATTAATCCTCTTATTATATAGTTTATTTTAACAATGGCCAGGAGCCTATGTCAATAGTTATTTTTCAAAACAGCTAAGTTTGTTAGAAAATTATTTAATTCTAAAGAATGGTTTATGCAATTAAGGCCAGTTAATAAAATTCCTACCCTTGATTATAAAATTTACAGTTAATTAATTGAGCTAACCTAAAATAGTTAAACTTTTTACAGATTTATATTGATTATAAGCTCGTGTAATCTATGTTGTTTATTAGATAATGTTTAGGTTGCAAATTAATAAAATGTAAAAATATTAACAAAATTAAGTGGTTTTTTTGAATTTTTAAACCCCACATTTTTTTATTTCATCCGGTTTGCTGTTTCTAACGGCCGTAGGAATCATTGTTATTAAATTCTATTGGCTGTGGAGCAAGTGGATATTGTTGTTATATTTGATTCATTCTTTTAGTTATACGCCAGAGTGTTTTCTTTATTTTAACTCATGCCTGGTCAAAAGGGGTTTTGGCTTCTTTATAAAAAAGCCTTTAATTAGCTAAAAAAAAAGATACAATTTTTTTTTTAAATGGGCCTTCCTAAAGAGCCTTTTTTTTAAAAAAAGCGGTATCTAGGGCTTTATTCAATTAATTTGGCATTAAAGATATAAATACAGACAGGTTTTGTGAAAATTTACAATATAAATATGTTTGTGCACCATACTTTATATTCATTAAATGGAAATTAGCGAATTAATAAAGCTCAAAAAGTTTTAAAACAAAAAATGATATATTTAAACAAAGTCATTAACCTTTGATCACTAAAAATATGACAGTTGATATTCTAAAATTTGGCGGTTAACGATGTATTATAAGTTTAGTTTGATCATTAAATGTAAAAATACAGCCAAGTTGTGTAGATTATATTCATATAGGCTAAAATAAATATGATGTACTTAATATATAAAATATATATATACATTTGGGAGAGGGGGAGGATAAGGCTATTAAATTCCTATTCTAAAAAAAAAAAATTTTAAGCAAAAGGTATCACCTGTATTCAGGCCCGATTCTAGCTTTTCCAATTTAGGGGGGCAAAAAAAACTCGTGGGGGGGCAGAAAATTTTATTTTGCCGCCTTCGGCGGCAAAATTGGCCGTGACCTTCGGTCACGGCAAAAAATATACATGTACAACAATAGAATCCATGTTTAAAATTTTTTAACAAATTAATAGTAATTTATTATATTCTTAAATTAAAAAAAATGAATTTATAAACTGAATATGTGGATTAGAATTAATTGTACTATCAATTGCTTAAAAAGAAACGAGATTTGAATTAATTGTAAGTATAATTTTATCATTTGGTATTATTGCGCATGAAATTAAAAATATGATATATATGAATGATATAAATGAACTATATAAAACTTTGGATTTTAGAAAATGAAAAGTGAAATAAGATTGATTATCATGAAAACAAAATGTATAATTATGCTCATTTGGAAGAATATATTTGAGAAAAACACTGGTTATATATAACTAGTTATTAATATTAGGGTAAAAAATTAAATAAAACATGGACATAAACGTTAAATGCGCATAAAAAAAGTTTGCAACCATGTTAAAATAGTAAGCATAGTTAGCTGATTATTAGCAGTGTATTGATCAAACTATTTTATCTTAGAAGATTTTAATTAAATTACAATATTCATCAAAATTTCCCTAGTTAATGATTTTTCGTGTTTAAAAGAACCAAATCACCTTTAAGCAGGTCACTACTTGTCAGCCGTTATTATCCTTCTTAAAGAAGAAAATGTGGCCTCACAACTCGACGTTGAAGAGCCAATTAACAAACTTATAGGAAAAATGTTAAATAGATTAGAAAACGCATCATTGTAATCATATAAAAATTTAACAAAATCAATAGTAACACATTCTTGGTAATTATTAAGTTTCTTATTAAAAAATTTTTGGCTACGTCAATTTCTTTAGATAATGAATCTTTATCAATATTACTTATTTTTAAAGAGGCTCTAATTTATATATATCCAAAAAAAGGATAATCAAATTTATAAAGGGAATCTAAAGAACAACTATTATCGGTAAAATATCTATTATCAAAATATAAATAAATCAATAATATTATAATAAATACTTTTTACTTCATCATTAATATTAAAAATATTTTCAAACTAAATAAAATCAGAAAAATCTTTAGGTTTAGTTTTTCTTTTATGCATACATAAATTATTGTCATTTAAAAAAATATTAATATCAAAACAAAATTTGAATAAATCTTCAAATGTATTTTATTTCTTAATTGTTTAATTTCTAACAAACAATGGTGTATTATTTCAGAAGTTTTAGAAATATAAATCGTTCTGCATTGAAATTGATCTATAATTATTTTAAATAAATAAAATAATTTTTCAATTAAATACAAAAAAATAAACAGATGATTATATATATGGTCAAAAAACCCCGATTCGGCCCTGTGACCTGAAGATATAAAAGTTTTTTTATTTTTAATTTTTTAAAGAGTATTAAATATTTTTGTGTAATTTAAAAAAAAAAACAATGGGCAGGTAGTGACCACACCACCAATGGGGCAACAGCCGGGTTATGGTCCCGCATTCACTAAATACCTTGATTGCATCATGTTGAAAAAATGTATGAAGGGAACAAAAAATATCAAAAAAACCTTTCCCATCACTTAAAATTTTAAGACCATCTTTTGCAACAAGATGCAATCGGGTATGCAGGGAATATACGGGACATAGTGTCCAACCATTTTGCTCAGAAATACTTAAACACCACCTTTTTCCCCAGACATTACTTTCGCCCCATTGTAGCATTGTGCGATCAGTCTTTGGTTCTAGATATTCTAACAAAAGATTGTTGTTAACTGAGAAAATTTCTCAGGCATCAGATTTATGAAATGCTTTCACAAATATAAAGCTTTCTGTAAAATCAGAATTTTCTATATATTTCTGTTAGTTTTTAAAAAAAAGTAAATATTTTATAATATTTTTTAGATATTTTTGACCGAGCAAATTTAATTATATTATGTGGAAGAAATAAAATTACTATGTATTTTTTTTTGGGGGGGGGGGGGGGGGGGGGGCAAACATAAAATTACTATGTATTTTTTTTTGGGGGGGGGGGGGCAAATTCAATTATTTTTTTTTAGGGGGGGGGGGGGGGGGGGCAAAAAAAAAATTTTGGGGGGCACTGCCCCCCCAAAAGGGGTCTAGAATCGTGCCTGCCTGTATTTTTTGGAACTGGAAACATTACAGTTAGATTCTCTGTGTAATTTGGCATCGTATAATATATTACACAGGTCAGCAAATATCAATGTCAGACAACATAAGTTTAGGAAAACACAAAAGCACATCCATATGATGGCCCTATCTCATATATATTTTCTATTCCTTAGTTTTTTGTGCCTTTGGCTCCTAAGATCCGTCCATATTATATAAATAGCTTATTTTGACCAAATTGACAGATTTTGCGACCTCGAGAATACCCTAAAAAACATTTTTTGAATATTTTCATATAAAAATCCTTTGTAGCTTATATTTATCATCTATTAATGAGAAATAAAATTTTTTTAGTATATTAAGATATTACATTAGCATTTAGATAATACAGAACATTTCGCATCCAAACTTAAATTTGACACGATATATATTAGGTTTTTAATAGAAATATTATTTCAAGTTTAAATTTAATAGTTTAGCCGCTATGAATATGCTAAAAAAAATTATTTGTTTTTTATTTTAAATCTTTTTTTTTTTGACATTTTTACCAAAATTTTTAATTTTTATAGCTGACTTACAAAGTTTGATTAGAAAAAACGGTAAACGGATTTGAAAATCACTACGGCAGGTTTGATCTCTGTAATTAACCCACTAATTGTAGGGTGAAAAATTTGTAACGCGGATGCTATAGTGGAGCTCTTACTGACCCCAATTTTAACTATATCTTTAAGAGTTTAATAGCTATGAACTTAATCTATTTATTTAAAAGAAAAATATGTGCTCTCTAATATCAAACTATTTAGCACAAATTTTAAAATCTGAAAAATGAGAATTTTTTATTTTTCTTTATTTTATCTAAATCTTGTTAATTAACTAAATGTATCAATATTATTGATCCAAGTGTTTTTAGGTCAGGTAAAACATTTTTATAAAAATTCACGAAAAAAACAATAAAGAATTACTTTTGGCTATATCACCTTAAAAATTAGATATTTTATGAAGTAACAAAAACATTTCTCATCGTTATTATACTATACAAACATTTGAAATGTAAAACTATTTAAAAAATGCTTAGAAAATAAAGTTGCAGTTTTTTTAGTTTGAATTTGCATTTTTTCTGATCAGACTTAGACCTAATTTTAATTACTAGTTTTGTTTATTATATATTTAAGAAAAAATTCACTAAAATTTAATCCATAATATATAATATTTTATCAAAATTTAAAATGTGCTGGGGTCCGTATGGACCCCACAGTCTAACCGCGGGTTAAACTCTCAAAAGACCTGCGTTAAATAGATATAGTAATTTAAATATGAGCAAAGTCTGGACCCCACATGGACAATTTCAATGGTTAAACCTGTCGTCTTAATAAAGGTAACTAAGTTACAAAATTTTTTTCAAGATGTTCAATTATAATAGTGTATAATAGGTTTATAAAAGGTTTGTATTATTTTTATTATAAAAATTTATTATCAGAATATCTCGTGTGAGTAATATCCAAAACTAATTTTATCATAATATTTTTTTATAAATTTTTCAAAAAATGTTCAACTAGAAAAAACCATTTATTTAATAAAATATATATATATTATTTATCGTCATATTTTAATTATACTTTGAGTTAATTTACAATATTCATTAATGACAACTTATATAAATTTATAATAAAAGTGCATACATTCTTTAGGCCACAAGTCAAACGACCTTGAGCGCATGTAAACTTGGTTGTGTTTTACACTCAACAGCGTTGAGTCTGGTTAATAATTAGGTACGTGATCTATAACAAATCTTAAAATCCTCTATTTTTCTAAGAGCCTAAGCCTGAACACATAGGTACTAGGCGCATGTTAAATCTTATTTAAGTTTGGCCTGTTGTAGAGTTAAGGGGCAAAGCACGAATAAGACGTTTTTTAATAATAAAAAATGTCCAAAGAAATTTTTACTATTTTTTTTTACTAGGGCCACGTTCATTAGTTTTTGTTTTCGTCAATTTTGAACATTATATTTTGTAAATAAACGCATTTTTTTTTATAAATTGCAATACATTGTTTAAGCACATCTTTTTCTAAAGGCACGTGCAAAGTGAATTTTTATTTTCGTGAAATTTTTAAAATTTTTACAAATTTTATTTTGTAATAACGCAAATTTTCAAAAAGTTGCCAAATTTAATATATGCACATAAAATGCTGTTTCTGGAATATAAAATTTTTGAAAAAATTTTGGAAAGAAAATAAATTTTTAAAATTTTCAGAATTTTCAAAATTTTACGAAATTAAAAACTAACTTGGCACGTGCCCTAAGGCGCGTTAAGACTTTTATCAATTTTTTAAAAAATTTAAAAAATTTAAAAAATTTATAAAATTTTGAAAATTTAAATTTTAAAATTTTATTATTTTTATCAAAATTTTTTAAACTTTTTTTCCAGAAAAACTATTTTTATGCTAATAATAAAGGCGACTTTTTGTTAAAATGCCTTGTCAAAAAATAAAATTTAATTTTTGAAAAAAAAAAAATAAAATGGGTCTGAACGCGGCGCCCTGAAGCAAAATATATATGAAAAAACTAAAAAAAACTTACTTTTAACGTAGCCGAAATAATTAAAATATGGTCTATAGTGCTTTAGTTATTTACTTTAATGTTCTACAAATTATTTATACTAGTTTGCGGGTTAAATATTTATATACAACTTTTTAATATAAGACAAGGTATAATTAATAAATCATACCCTTTCATATGTTTATACCCATATGATTTTTTGGTGCTGATGAGTTTTCATGCAACAAGTTGGTGATCGCAATTCTAATTCTGGATTCCACAATTTATCCTTGAAAAATAAAATATATTACAATTCGCTTACAACGGCTTTACCTCCGATTAAACAACAGGAGCCAGATTTTAAAGGCTGGCTATATAAATGGACCAATTACATTAAAGGATATCAAAAACGATATTTTGTGCTTGTAAATGGAATCTTATCATATTACAGGTAGTTAATTAAAAACGTCATATTATAACTATCAGCTTGATATAAAATTATTTAATTACGAGATAAATGCATGCTAAATTGTTTATAATGCTATTTGTTTGTTTTTTATAAATGTTTTCAGGAAAATTTATAAAAACATTTTATACGATGTCTATTGTACCTAAAGAAATATATATATCAATATATGGCTGCCTAAAATTAAAAAAATTGTAAATTAAAAGTTAGCAAATTTTGATTTGTTACAGATATTCATTGAAAAAAGTGATAAAATAAATAATAAAGTTTTTACTCCATTCTTAAAATTTTGGACCTGTAAATTATTTTTTTTTATCTTGCAAGAAGTTGCCAACCCTAAATGTATATGTGTTACTTTTTTTTAATAATTTTTAATTTTGAAAAAAAAATAAAACTTTTAAAATTTGCTATTGAACATGCCCATATTTAGAGTATAGTCAATCTTTTACTCTTTGTTTAAAATTTAGAAAAAACACATGGCTATGGCATATTGTTACCCCAATATAACATTTGCCTAACAAAAAATTGCCTAAAATATTTTAATTTACATATCTAGTTGTTAGAAATTCTATAACCTTAAGCATGACTTATGTTGCCCTTTTGGACAAACATTACCTGAAAAAATTCATGTCTTTAATGATTAGAGCTTTTTCACCTAATGGCCCATTCAGCAGAAATAATATGTTCTTTCAGTTATAAATATTTGTCCATATATTTTTCAAATAAGTTGCATAATCTTAAAAAACATTTTTGATTGCTAGCTTTTTGTAGTATCTTTTTTGTTTTTTTTCTCAAAATATATACTTAATATAGCTAATTTTGATGTTTCCTTAAAAGTTTTAACTTAATAAAATTTATGCCTTTTGTACCTTGAACCAAATGGTGCATTTTTTGCCTCTAAGAGTATTTAATGAACAAAAACTTAATAATTATTGTGCTGAACATCATTTCGGCATCCTTACTTTGGTCTTACAGAAAATAAATAGCCACAGGGAGATAGACGCATTTAGCTCTGTTATTTAAATACCCGGGCATGGAATTTAAAATCAAAATCAATTTTATTATTTTTATTTTATTTATTAGCCCTTTCCAAAAAAAAATTATAGAAAAGTTGTGTTTATTTTTTAATAAAAACACATAAATGCTCTAATTTTGATATTTCTTAATTTTTTGAGTACCTACCATAATTTGATCCGTGTTTTGAATATCTCACAATATTGCTTTGATATTTATAAATTTTGTTAGCTGACAATCATTTTAACACTAATCATATAAATATCGAAGGATCAAAAAAAATTCAACATTGTACCAATTATATTTTTATTCGTAAAAAATTTGTTCAAGAAATGATTAAACTTTAAAGGCACCCTAACAAAGATGAATTTTTTGTAGTTTGCTTTCATTTGGCTCAATTTACTCACCGACTTACCGAAAGTTTCCTTAGCAGGGGCTCTGATAAGTGTCATAAAAAATAATTTAGTTTATATTTTGTATCAATCTAATGCCGGTCAAGTGCGAGTGTTTCTATTTACCTGTGTAGGATCGCCATGTCGGATTAATCAATCCAATTTAAGTTCATGCCAGCGACTTGCATTTTAGGCCTAGGCTCTTTTACATTTTTTTTCAAATGATCGCGTTTTATCACATGGCCAGACTCAGCGTTGCTTACCTCGTGCACAAAATATAACATATTGTCATTTTTTCAACATAAGTGGGTGAATGAGAGCATTTCAATGTAAAATTATACATATTTGGACTAACCAAAACCTTTATCCCTATGTTGCCAAACAATATTCTATGGAATAAAAAGAGTTTTTTAATTTTGTTTGTGCATCTATATCGCAGGTTTAATAAGTTTTTTCTGAAATACACCTGTACATAACTTATGTTCGTCAGAACTTAATTATCATCTTTTTACACAATAAGCGATAATTTAACTGGTGTGACCTTATCGGCCAAAATAGCATTTATTTAGCTACGACTTTTTACCTGTTATTCAGAACTCTACTTATCTACACTCAACTCATTTATTACATATTTTGTGAACGTGAGAGGTAAGTAATTATATCTTCATTAACCTACTTTTTTCACTTTTCTATATTTAATGCACCCTTTGAATCTTGCTGTTCTTACAGCAATTCATAATGTATATCCCTGTTATTATTGTTATTCTTTGACATTCTAACCTGAGAATTTTTAAATAATTTTAATTTTGAGCCAGATTTTGACTATATTCCTTTAAGGCTTATTTGGCATACGAATTTTTAAGGCTGTCCATTTAGTATTTTTTATGCTGATTTGTAATAACACTGAAGATCCTCGTTACGTTGCTCCGATGTGAAAATTTCTAAATATCAAAAAAAGCATTGAAAAATATAAATTTATGTGTTTTTTTTGCAAAATAAAAACCAAATGTCTATTTAAAACAGGATAATTTTGCCCTAACAAATTTTAAAATTTGTGAAATTGTTTTGAAATGATTGGATCCCAAAATGGACGACAAAATCAATGTATTGATTTTTATTCTCCTATTTCATTTTATTAATTCAATAGTTCGACTCCGATTGTTTTGTGGTCTCCGTCATATATCTTATAAGTCCTAAAGGCGCAAAATTATTAGTATATAACAAACATATCCCAAGTTATATTTGTTTAATCCACTTGAATTTGAAAAAGAACAGTTACTTAGGTGCCCACTCGTGAGTTGAATTTACAGAATCGCTCAATATCATTAATTTTTATCGTGTCATTTAGGACCAATCTTGTAAAAGTATAATGTTTCATGGGGTTAATACAAATTTTTGCTCATATTTTAGTTTACAAAACGGTTCGCTCCGGTCAACTGGACCTATCTTCAGCTGTTATTTTCATCTCAATTCTCCTTGGTTCTTTTTTATTTAAATAAAACGGTAAGTGATCAAAATATATAACAAGACGATGTGACTCAAATGAAGCCACTAGGTTGATAAATACAAGGTGTGAGATCAACGTAGACCAAAATATTTAGCTGGGGGTTAGGGGGCTTGTCTCTGTTAAGAGCGCTAGTATCCACCTTAGTCCCACTGAGAATTTATAACACTATCATATTGATTAATATTATATTTTAGTAAAAATTAAACCCCAAAATTTTCAGCGTTGACCTAACACCGAGAATTATTCAACCCGTTATACTTAAGATAGTTGCTTAAGTATTTTAAAAATATGTAAAAGCACCAAAATCGTCTTAATTTATATCATGTAATTATTTTATGGGCCCTTTTATAAAATGGTTTATATGCGAGTTGTTTTATATTTTCGATATAACGCTGTTTTTTAAAATTAACGGGCAAAGAACGAAATTGTTTGAATGCAAAATAGCGTACTTTTTTTAAGCTAACTTCGGTATTTTTAATATAATTCGACAAAATAGACAAATTTTAATATTAAAAAATCGAAAAAAATACTTTTTTGATTGTTTAAGAATTTGACTTTGAACGTGCTTTAAGTTTTTTAATAAAAAGTCAATTATAATTCTTATTTAATTAACCTAATTCTAATTGAAATTCAGGTTTTTACATGTTATTAATGATTGTTTTTTTTTTTACAATATATCCTACTCCCGATGCATTTGTTTAAAGGATATTTAGATATTTTATCATATGTGATCCTTATAAACATTATTTCAACAAGACTCTGTCAAAAATCATAACGCTTACATTATTTTTTTTACACATTAAAACATATTAAAATTTTAAAAATCTTCCAAATAAAATTAATATGAATTTTGATCGCCGCCGCGGCCACATTAAAATGTATGTTTTTAAACGTATTCAGCAAACAAATGAAAACTTTCTTATTAAACTGCACTTAGAACCCAGTCCGAGGTGTCCCACACCTGTCGGGGCAGCATCAACCTACAAGGAGCCTTCATAGACACGATAGACTCCACCTCGTTCGTTATAACCAACGGCGGGACTCAAACCTTTCACCTGAAGGCCACCTCCGAGGTCGAGCGCCAGCGATGGGTCACCGCTCTGGAGTTGGCTAAGGCTAAATCTATTCGCGAAATGGAATCTGGTAATTATTACAATTTTCAGTGTCCTTTGAATATTCCCCGTTTGCTTTTTGAAAGAAGGGATACATTATATTTGGCGTTTGTAGCCTCCTCACAATTATGATGAGATAATGGGGAGGGTAATTAGCAAATTACAACATCTAGTTTTGTGTGAATATGTTATTTCATCTTTTACGCAAGTTTTCTCATAAAAATCTATTGGATTGCCGTCCTAAAGGGTAATGGCTTAAGGTTTTAAGAAGCTTTTTCAAATATGAAAGCGTCTTTATAACATTCTAATTTCCAAACAACTAAGGTTTCTTTACATCCCGATTATTTTCTCAATCCTCTTTTTAGTATTCCGCACCCCTTTGTGATTTAGATTTTGTTTTTATTTAACAAAAAAAACGCCAAATACAGTTTAATATATTTCCTATTTTGTCTCATTGCATTTTGTTAGGTATCGTTGTATAGATTTAGATTTTGAAAGCTTACCTTAGGCACAACGTCCATTTGAAGTTTGCTTTGCAAAAACAAATTTTACAAACAAAAAATATTAATTGTATTTGATGACACTTTTTTGAAGTCTATTTTTCGATCACAAAGCTTACTCCGATAAAACTCGTGCATTTTTCAGGAATAGTAAACAATGAGATTTTTTTTAATATTTGTTCTGGTGTATATTAGGCTTTTGAATTTGATGGCCAATTTTTTTTCATTTGTCATCAAAAATCTTAAAATCAACCAATAATTCTGCAACTTTAGGAATATTTTAATAGGTCTTTTACCACATAGTTTATTGTTTGATTTAACTGTAATGTTGTCGTTTTGAATTTGCGATTAAGCTTGATTATTTTAATATATATCTTTAAATATTGCTAAAAAGGTATTGTTACATTTAATTTTATAAATGTAGACAAAATAAAAATGAGATTTTTTTGTTAATATTTTTTGCAGATTTGTCTTCAGCCTTAAATTTAAAAAAAATAACTCAAAAAAACCTTTTTGGATATCATAATTTTCGCACAAAGAAGCATTAGATATGACATAATTTATGAAATATATTAAAAGTGACATTGTCTTAAGTTATTGATCGCCATATTGTCCGCATTTTTACCATTGCAATTTAGCTGATTAACCAGGTTATATAATGAAGTTTTCATATTGTATTTTTATTGGCCACATCAAAATTAGGCGGCCAACCCTTTTAAATTTTCAGCTGATTTGAAAAAAATTTCTTAAATATTTAACCTTTCAATATTTAAATTAAATAAACTTATAAAGTGAGTGATAATACTTTTTAGGTTGTTTCGTTGTAACTTGAAACCTTAACTATGCCGTTTAGTTGACGTTTTAAATGCTTTGAAAAAAAAATATATATCTGGAAATTTTTTTTGATTGCCAAATATTATTCAATTTTTCCTTCAAATTTAAATCTTTATACAAACTTTAATAAATAAAGTTTGTCGGTCTTAAAATTTATAAAATTTAGATATATTTTTGAACATATCCATAAGATTATGCCAATTTTTCGTTTTGATAAAATTGCCTACTAACTAAGCCATATTACATAATTTTGCTTTTAGGCTCTGCCCTTCAACAAATTACTTTTTTTGAAATTAATTATGTATATTTTAACATTGCTCAAAAATATGCATTATATTTTTTTGGGTAAGAAGACAAGAGCCACACGGCTCTGAAATTTTTGTAAAAAAATCGAACACAATGAATTGACATTCCACTCTAAACTATAACCATCGTGCTAGATTTTATTATAAAAAAATTATTTCAACAAAAGTCGATATAACCACGATCATATAGATCCCCATTATTCATATAGAAAAATTTCAATGTTAATATGATTATCTAAAAACTTTCAAATATTTATTATCCATTTTTTAGATGTTATTAATTATTATAAAATATCCTAAATTTTGCTCTACAAAATGACTTTTGTTATGAGAAGTATCAAAAGCCATAGCATTAAATAACTGATGATTTTTCCTTTAAAATAAAGTAGGCGCGTTGACTGGAACGATAATATTTTTTATTAGTGGGGCACATGCGTAATAGCAGCAAATTTCTCTGAAGTTTGGAAATATATCCTTATTAAATGAATGTATGTATACTGTTATTAGATGATGAAGATGGAGTCGAAGACCTGAACGAGGTCGTTTACAAATATTCACCGGACCTGTTTAACAAATCTCTCCCTTCTACCGACAGGAGTAACCTTGGCAGTGACAAACAGAATGCCCTGCAGACGAATCACGCCCGCACACCTTTGAGGGGAGGAGACACGAGGAATAATAACAACGGTCCCAACTCTCAGGGCCAAGGAGGAGGTTTAAACAACAACAACCATAATACCTCGACGGGTGCGTCAAAAATTGTTGGGGCGCCAGTCCCGTCGGGATTGGGCTACCAAACACCAGGTGGGGGATTGAACCAATCAGGTATTCGTATCGCAAGATTAAATTCGGCATTAATCAATTTGTTATCACATTTTATGAAGGGTAAAGCTTGCATTTTATCGTTGATTTTATAGAAAAAAACAAAATATTGGGCCGGGGTTTAAAAATGGGTCAGGTGGGCCGGGCCGGAATATTCGGCCCGGTATGAACTCTAATATATTTCGCATAATAATAATATATAGCGACAAAGCTTTTTTAATTTTGGCGCCCAATCGCCTAGCATATTTATATGATTTAATAGACAAAAGGACGAATAGTTTTTTTTTAAATAGGATCAATACCAATTTTTATCTGTCCGATTTTCAAATTTTCTCTCTCGTTTTTTTGAACAATTTTTGAGACTGCAATAAATATTGAAAATCAAAAAAATGACTCAAGTTACGTTTTTTGCGATTTTAAGACTCTACTGATTAATATTGAAAAAGTTTTTAATGATTAAATTAATTTAACCTACTATGAAATTTCACATTTAATCAAAGCTTTTGGAATTTTATTGTCTCTATTTGGGTTAGGAATAATTTGGGTTTAAATATTTTTTACCATAATTAAAATAAATTTTCTTATATTTGATTTTCAAACTCGCAAAAGTCATGTTTTGCTATATTATAAAAGGATTGAAGATTGGATAGATAGCACCTAACTTAATATTAATACCGCTAGCTTTGATTCTCTGAAGATTTATTAAATGTTGTACATGTGCTATCATTAATTCTTTTAATCAATTCCAATTGCCACTTTTCCTTATTCTCTACCATAGATTTATTCCTGAATATAGGTTCACCTAATACGGCCGGTTCCGGCTCTTACAATTCAACATCTTCCAATGCGCACCTCAACGCGCTCATGCGCGCCCTGACGGCCAAGCTAGAAGACCTTGTTACATGCGACGACCTCGTGAACAAACACGGAAACGCGCTTCAAAAAGCGCTCGCTGAGCTGGAAACTGCCCTTGCCGTCGCTTTTAAATCTAACTTTATGACTAACCCTATACCAAATATTAATAATGTTACTACCGCTCTAGGCAACGATGGTTTATAAATGTTTTCTTAAATCCTTTACTTTTATAGGGGTAGGTTTGAAGTGTAATATACAAAAATAGCGAAAATTAGCGGGTATTTTAAACATTTTTTATTAAAATTTGTTCTTAAATCTTTACCAAAAGAGTTTTTTGCAATTTAATTAACGAGGAAAATGAATATTTTTAAAAAAAAAATTTTGCACTCTTTAATTTTTTTAGATATATCACGCTAATGTTTTATTATACCTTGCAAATTACTATATTTCTTAGTTGATCATTCAATAAGTGCTCACCAGTCCCTCCCACCCGCCACCAGTTCCACGATCGCCTCAAACAAAGTCGGCCCCCTTCCTCCACCTACTTCAAACAAAACTAGTGTAGTCGCCGGAGTATCCAATGTTCTTCCTCCAACTTCTAGCTCTCAACAACCAGCAACAACGAACGCCATTACCACCACCACCACTGTCGGCACTAACGCTCACGCCCTTAACAACGGTCCTTCGACGGCTTCCTACAACCCCAACGAAACGACCATGAACACTAACCCGGCCTCCGCCTATTCCAACACGCTAGCCGTTAAAATTAAAACGGTCAATGAGCGGGCAACCCTTTTTAAGATAACCGCGAACGCTATCATGAATGTAAGCGCTACCCTTCGATAACAATATTTTAGATAAATTAGTTTGATCGAATCGTTATTACATGTAGGGTTCTACGACCTTATATTCCTTTTTTATACGCAAAAGTTAAGCAGGGCCTGAGCCTAATTATTTCAAGGGTATGTGATTGCTTGAAAAAACCAGCTGGATATTATGGAAGTCTAGATATAATGACTATATGACTTCTGTGCGTTTTATTATTATTTTCTAACCCGACCGGGTATTATTAAATTGCCCAGGTGGCAACCCCTTTAACGTAATTCGCTACTTAATATGTATAAATTAAGGCTTGAAAATTATTACACAGGTCAACTAATATAAATGTCAGAAAAAAAGAAGTTTTGACCCTGAAATAAAATGATCCCCAAGATGCCCTTATCCCATATATATTATCCGTTTTCCGAAGTTTCCTTCGCCTTCGGCTACTACAACAATGTCGATTTCGAAAAATGACCATTTTTTCAATTCCAAAATGACAGATTTTGCGACCTCGAGAATACCATAATGAGAAAATCAAAAAATTTATTTTTATAAATCATTAACATATATTTTTTATCGCAAATAATGAGAAATAAGTTTTCAAATTCAAGCGCTTATCATTATTTAGATTACAGAATAATTGACATTCCAACCAAAACAGGACACGATATATTATCGATTTTTAATGAAAAAATTTGAAGTTTAAATTTTACAGTTTAGTTGTTGTGAACATAAAAAATAATTTCAATTTATTTTTATTTTCGTTTCTTTTTTGTTTTTTAAAATTTATTAAAAAATTTTAATTGTAGCTGAATTACAAAGTTTGATCAGGGCACGTGCAAAGTGAGTTTTTATTTTCGTGGATTTTCAATATTTTGAAAAAAAAATTTTTGTAATAAAACGCAAAATTTTAAAATGCCAAGTTTAATATATACATAAAATGCTTTTTCTGGAATAAATTTTTGAAAAAATTTTGAATAAAAATAAATTTTAAAAATTTTCAGAATTTTCAAAATTTTACGAAAATAAAAACTCACTTTGTACGTGCCCTTAAAACGAAAAACAGGGATTGAAAAACCTAAAATGGCAGGTTTGGTCTTTGTAGATATTTCATTTCTTAAAAATTTGTTGACCTGTCCTTTCAATGGTTGTGATTAAAAATTTTAATTTAATGGGTTAAAATATTTCACGCTTATCATATTGTTATGTTTAACTTTATATATAAATTGTCTATTTGAAATCAACACTCTTCTTAAGTATGTCATTTTAAACATTTAATTTTTTTTCTTTAAAAATTTATGTTTAATGTTTTTAGCCTTGACAAGTACCTTTAACCAATTAGTATTACATAACTTTGCATAATATGTGTATAATAAAATTTGGCTTGAAAAATTTCACGTTAAATATAAGTTATAAGAAGTATATCATAAATTGAGACAAGAGGATTTTGATGTTTATTTATCAAACAGGTCATCACGCCATCTACAAACTTTGAATATTTTAGACGTTTAATTTTTGAAATTTGTTGCTTATAATAAAATATAAAGAACATTTTTATAATTAAAAACAAAGTTTTTTATGCGCCCCGGCGTTGCTTACTAAATCTATGAAATATTGTTCGTTGCAATCCGACGTTTGTCATATATAAATTTTTTAAAATTATATTTACAATATCAAACTATTTATATTCTTTGTTCCCCATCTATGATAATATTATAAATTTTTATATTCGACATCGTTTGATCCATACATAGGCATGTGCCGAATATCTTGAGTTGGCGCAACTCCAGTCAAAACGTTGGCAAAAGACCATAGCTCACGAGCGCGAGCAGAAAGCGAGCCTCGAAGAGATGGTCGAACAGCTGGCTAAGCAACATAGCCATTTGGAAAAGGTTGCGGCCCGTAATATGGCCAGTATCATGGCTGCTACTACGTCTAGCCCGACACCCGTTAACGGTCCTTTGAAAGCAAGTCCCATAGGGCTAGCCCACAATCAGGGTGGCGGATTAGATCGGCCACAGCAACAACTTTCAAATTTTACTACGCCTGCTGGTTCCGGGAAGGACGATAACACTAATTATCATCGGAGTCATAACCCGGTGGGAAACATAGTTTTAGGTTAGCCATGTTTATATTTACCAGTGTTCAAGCACTCTAATGTTTATTTGGATGGTCCTTTAGCTGTTAATCGGCTAAGCGTCTTTATCAATGGGGGCTATTCTTTTTAAACTTTTGTGATTTTTAACTTCGATCTTATGGTTTATCAACGGTGCAAACCATTATTCTTAACATTTTGCATACATTTTTGGTTAGAATCTTTTTTTCCCACCCCTATTTCAAAAACTAAATTGTTTAAAATTTTTATTTTTCTCATAACTTGTCATTAGCCGCTACCTCACAAACAAGTGGCGATGAAGACGAATTTTTTGACGCGACGGACGTTGCGGCCGTTGCAGCCGCTAACCCCGTCACCGACGACAACCGGTTTGTTGTCACGATGCCGAGGAAATGTAAAAGTTATCACAAGTAAATTCATCAATTTAGAAAATTTCCTTTGATAATTTTTGGCCTTGGAATTCGAAAGGAGTCGAACACCTGATGCCAATAAACATATATACCCCTTTTGTTGAGATTTGCAAATTTTATTGGCATCAAGTATCTTTTGAGACTACTCTCGGTGTCTGGTGCCTGCAAACACTAAAAAATTATGCTAAAACTATTCAAAAAATTAAATTGTGCAAATACACCACTAGTCTAGATAGGAAAATTTTATTTTACAATACCCGAAGGCACTGCTTGTTTTTGGCGATTCCCTCAAGCAGGCTCTGCTTATATGACTGCCGCTCTTATTTAAATGATTAAAAACTGTTTTTTTATCTCCTTTTATTCGAATGGCTACATTGGTTTTTTTGCACGTAAAATCAAAAGTTTGATTACAATTTGTAACCTTTTCCATTATTCCAGGTTACTCTTGGAATTTTTATTATTTGAACTTTGTGTTGTACTTGAGGTTTTGTTGGTTTTTGAATGATTTATTTAATTTTTTGCCTTATTATTAATATTTTTTTGTTTAATATATATAGTCCTGTCAGGTACTCCTTCTACATCAATATTTATATATATAAGCTTATATTCTTATTAACATTTAATATTCTCTCATCTATTAAATAATTTCAGTCGCACGCCTAGTGGCATTAGCAACTTAAGCGAAGGGGCAACACACAAAGAATTTCCCCTGTCACGCGACCTCCCCTCCGGGCTCCGATCTCCATCTGGAAGCGAGGGTCAAACAGATCTTGCCAATAAAAGTAGCGAATATTAACTGTCCGATTTCGATATTTTTTTTCATTTTTTGACCTTGTTTGCCAAATTTAAATTAATTAGAAAAAATATGGCACACTAGATTAAAAAATATGGTTGAATCATTATAAAATGAATATAATCGGCAATTTTAATAAATAAATGATTGTTATAAGCTCGAATGTCCGTGTTTAGGTTATTAAAAATGTTTTATTTACCGGAAAATAATTCAGTTAAACAGCAAAGTTTTATTTATTTAGTAATAAGAAATTTTTTTTATTTTTTTTTCAAGTCTTATTCTGCATTAAATTTCTGTTAACAGGCTTAAAAGAAGTAGTCTTGATCAGATTAATTTGTTTATCTATTTGAAAAATTTTTTAAACCGATTATACCTTTATCAATTTCATAAATCATTTAAAGGCATTAAGCTTATTGAGAATGCTTACACTATTTAATTTTGAATGTTTTTTTCATGGCAACAATTTGTGCTAATTTGCAAATAAATTAATTAAAAAATGATATTATGGTTTTTATCAATTTTAGGAGGATCTGGTGTTACAAACGGTAGTTCAGAATCGAGCGATAAGGACGAGAAT
The DNA here is from genome assembly GCA_030555515.1 of Acutogordius australiensis. NCBI lineage: Eukaryota > Metazoa > Nematomorpha > Gordioida > Gordea > Gordiidae > Acutogordius > Acutogordius australiensis. The sequence continues at coordinate 19,581,756 of CM060243.1, forward strand.
GAAATTCAGGAGGCTACTGTTGTTCAAGTTAAAGACGTGAATAAATTTGGTCCTAGGGCAAAAGTAATTTACAAAATTTATTATTAAAAGGTTTATAGTATTTAAATATTAAAACCGTATATTTTTCTGACTTTGCCTTTTTATTTCGCAAATTTCTCTTTGTTTTTTTTTCATTGCAGATGAATTATATTATTTGCTCGACTCATTTTATCATACCATTTAACAATAGACTACTCAAAAGCCAACAAGCGTCGGTATTGAAAATGGCGCAAGTCCAAGCACCGAAGACGACCAGCTTAGTCGCACTCATTCAGAAACGGGTGTCGCTTCTTATCCCGGCGGTGGGGGAGGGGTTCGGGCTCCCGCCCTTGCGGGTACCGCCCTCCAACAACTCCACCACGCAAAACCGGATTATACGCTCGTCATTGACCGTGCCCTGCTGGCCGAACTCGCCAAGGGTGCTCAAGACGGTCCCCGCAAACGTAGACACGCTATTCCACCTAAGCCTAACATGTCTCTCAACCTTTGGAGCATCATCAAAAACTGTATTGGCAAGGACCTTTCTAAAATACCTATGCCGGTAGAATATATTTAACATTTTAAAACTCATACCTCTCATACGTAGCTCTTAAAATGTCCTAAATTTTTCAAAAACATGTAAATGACCAAACCAACGAATGTTTTAAACTTGGACATTGTAGTCCAAATGCCTATTTTTATCTTGATGTAATCAGCCATGTCCCTATTTTCAACCTATTTGCGTAGAAGGGGGGGGGGGGGGGGGGGGGGTGGGGTGAACCCCCCTTAACCTTATTCCCCCCCAAATAAAGTTACTAAATGTCAAAATAAAATTAAATTACATTTTTCCTTAGATCTTTGGCAAAATGTTTTTTAACCCCCCCCCCCCCCAGCTTTCATGTCCCTTATTTTCAATCATTTTTTCCGTTTTATTTGGCGAATCTGCTATAAATATTAAAAACTTGAATTAAACCTTTTGCGACCTTAAGACTTAAATATAATTAATATTTAGAATTATTTTTGATCTCAAAATTAAAACCTCAATTTATGAAGAGAAACTGTTTTGAAAATTAAAAAAATTTAAAAGATACAAAATTCAAGCTATGCAAAGGATCGTAAAAAAAAATACTATACTATTTGTCCTCATATCTATTTTTCCGTTTTTGAAATAAAATGTTAGCCAGGTTTTGTGTCAACATGACTGTTAGCCAAAATTAACTAATTTAATTTCGGAAAATGACAAATGTGACTTACATAACCATTCTAAACCAAACATGGTTTTATTTCTTTTAATAATTAAATTAATTGACGCTGTAACTTTTTAATCTTAATGAAACTAAATCAAATTAATTTTAAAATAATGGCTGATTGATTTTAAATTAACTTTATTAGCAATCAAACCAAACCTTTATTAGGTATATTATTTTTTGATATAATTAAACAACCCCTACCTGATTCCAGTCCTTTAGAAAAATGGCATCATCTTCTTATGGGTTATTGCTTTTCCAAAAAAATCCAGCTGAAATATATTTCACATATGTTTTTAAAGCTGTTCACCAAGTCCAACTCCGGCAAATTTTTTCTTTAAATGCTATGCTTTTTGATTTTTTTGAAAAAAGTAATGTGGTTGTAATAAAATTAAATCTCATTTTTTATATTTAAGTATTTTCCTCTCCTCACTCCGCATAGGTTAACTTCAGCGAACCTCTTAGCATGCTCCAACGACTCACCGAAGATTTCGAGTACAGCGAAATTCTTGACCGGGCTGCGCGGATTAAGGACCCGACCGAGCAAATGTGTTACGTGGCCGCTTTCACCGTTTCCTCCTACAGCACAACCATCTTCCGGACTTCGAAGCCTTTCAATCCCTTGTTGGGCGAAACTTATGAATGTGACCGATCCGATGACATGGGGTGGTGCATGGTGGCCGAACAGGTTTGGCAATAAAAAAATCATCATTGTTACTTGTCAGGTAAGGTGTACAAAACTAAGCGAAAACGAAAGTGTTTAGCACGTGCATGAGACGTTTTAGGAACCCCGTATATCATTTAGAAAAATATGGACGCGAATATCAGCATCATTTTTAATTTTTTTTTCTAATGCAAATCAGGACTCGTTAATGAGTAGCTAGCTCTGTTTAAAAAGACCTAGTTCTATCATTAGTACTCTTCAAAGCCTTGTACTTCTATAATTTCTTTTTGGAAATAAATTTTTTACTTATATTTGTTGTATTTTTAAAATAGGGGAAATATATTTGCTTGAAACAAGTCCTCAGTAAAAATTTTTTTAAAAGGGTTCTCCGCTTTTAACAAAAAAATCTATATACAAATCTATATTGTTGTTTATTATTTATATTCATATAAATTGACAATTAATATTGAGATAATTTTTTATTTTTTCATTGTGTGATTTATTTTTATTAGGATAATGTCGTTTAACAAATTTTTATTGAGATGGTTTGATCATTGATAATTCGAATTAGAAAAAGACTTTTGACTGACACCTCCTTCAATGGAATGGATATAATTATTCCCAACTCCCTATTATAATTATTGCCAACTCTATATTATAATTATTGCCAATTCTGAAAGGATTGGAAACAAATTCTAACTATATATCCGCCATGCACGAATATTTTTATTTGCTTTTGCCATAGGCAATTTTGCATACTCCATTATTTTCGTTTTGAGAGATGGATTGGTGTCGAAATTTAAACTATGTTTGCTTCTTTTTCTTGAGCTTCCTTAAAGCATTTTTCCATATTTGAAAGTCTTTACTCATTATGGAAGATACTTCTTTATTGTTATCTTCTTGGTTATGAGGTACCAAAAATATTATTTAAATAGGGCTAATAGAGCTGCATCACGCACGATATTTAGTGTTCAAATCCAGACTAGATATAAATCGTTTATCTAAAAATATTCCACAATTAAAAGTTCGCTATTAAATAGTTGATCATGTCTTCATTCAATAAATTATATTAAAGACAACGAAAAAAATGATGATGGGTAATTGATCTCATTTTAATTTGTGATCATGTTGTTGATGGCTTTTTAGATTACAAGTCTACTTTACCATTGTAGTATTTTTTTTTACTAGTTTCACAAGAGGTAATTTCCATTTTTGAGATTTTAGTAAAGTTGGTAGATTGTGCTTTTTCTTGATATTTTTATTAGGTATTTTGCTTAAAAGGAATTGATAAATAAGATTGAAACTACTAATTAAGTGTTAATTGCACCAAGTTGTGGCCTATTTCCACATGGGTAATTAAAAAAAAATAACAGCCTATTAGAATTTATAAAATATAGATATGACTGCCCGATTTAAGGCTCAATAAATTTTTATTTTTGAAAAATTGGCTAATATATCGGTTTACGATAATTTAATTTATTTTTTAATATTAAGAACGATGAACTAAATACAAAAAATTTGATATTTACCTAATAATGCTATAGAATTTTCAGCGAATTTTTAAGTTTCAAGAGTAATAAATTAATGCCTCGTTAAGAAACGTATATAAAATGTTCTAATTATACCTTTTATATAATTTATTATTTAGTTTTGTATTAAAACTTACTGGGTACTATCTAATTCAACAATTTTTTGAGAGTTATGAGAACAACAGAGATCAAACCTGCCATCTTAGGCAATATCAAATCCGTTTACCGTTTTCCCTAATCAAACTTAGTTAGTCAGTTATAAACATTGAAAATTTTAGAAAAAAAGGTCAAAAAACCAAAAAAGATTCAAAAACAAAAATAAATTAAGATTTTATTTTTGCTTATTCACAATAGTTAAATTATTAAATTCAAACTTCAAATAATATTTTCATTTAAAACAGACAATATATCGTGTCTTAATTAAGTTTAAACGCGAAATATTTTGAATTATCTAAATGCCGATGTAATAGCTTGATATATAAATAAAATTTATTATTCATTATTTGTGATTAAAAATATAAGTTACAAGAGATTTTTATATGCAAATAAAATTTTTAAATTTTTTTAAGGGTATGTTTAGATCTGTCAATTTGGTCAAAAAAGGCCATTTTTTGTTATAGACGGATGTAAGGAGCCAAAGACAGAAGAAACTAAAAATAAACAAAAAATATAAATGAGATTAGGCCATCATGGGGATGTATTCTTTTATGTTTTGATAAAATTCACGTTTCTGATATTGATATTTGTTGACCTGTGTTATAAGGTTAAGTAAAGGTGTCGACTTTAAATCTGCTTTTTTTGCGAAAACCCACAAAATTAATTTTGACATTTTGTATAATTCAAAATATTCTAAATTTTTATTTAGGTGAGTCATCATCCACCCACTGCTGCATTTTACACTGAAAGCTCAGAATGGGTATGTTGGCAGGAATTTACCATGTCTAGTAAGTTCCGGGGAAAATACCTTAACATTATACCACTTGGGATTGCTCACCTCGAATTTAAAAGGTAAATAAATTTATACTAAACTTAAAAAAGGTTTGTTAATCTCTTTTAAATGTGTTTTGTTGAAGAAATGTTTTCCAGGTCCTTCAGTGGGCCAGGTGAGTCTGGTGGCCTAATTATTTTTTAAAAATATTCGCTGAGTTGGGCCTAATTTTTATTTATTGCTACTAATTGACTAAATACACATTCTACATTATTTCTATATTTTATCCCGAATCTTTATTTAATTTAAGTAAAATTGCATTATTTTCTCCTAACTTATTAACTCCTTTATATCAGCTGGGCCTGGGCTAAGAACGTTTAATTATATAGTGGTATTACAAATTTTGAGCATCTTTTTTTTGTATTTAAATGAAATTACAAAATATTTTTAATCGAAATTTTGTATTGCGCCGTTTTTTGCATTTTTCTTTTAATAAAATTGGGCGTTTTTTATAAAATAAATAAATATATATGGTCAATTCCACCTCAATCCAGCAAGTCCGGGAGGGGTACCCCTTTTGATTTGGCTGAAATTTTGCATGGAGGTAGTATCTAAGAGTATCTCTTAATCTGGAAATTTTTTTTGACCGGAAGTGATTTTTGACGAAGATAGGGGCAAAAGAAATAAAAATTGCAAAGTGAATTTTCACATTTAATGCAACTTTGCGAGGTTATAAGTCAAAAAGTATTATAGCTAGAGACTTAATTTTTTTTTTATTTTGAAGAGGACAATAAGGGCTATCTTGCATGTGTTTATAATTTTAAAATTATTTTTTTTAAATTTTACAATTTTGTAAAGAACATTCAATTTGATATAACTAAAAAAACGTATTTTTGAATTTCTTAAAAAATTGCTGAAATACAGTCCTTGGTATTCATTATTAATATGTGAACTCAAAAGTATGGGACCGACTAGACTTTTTAAAAAATTCAAAAAAAAAAATTTGTTTTTTTGAATTTTAGACAAAAATTTGCTCCCTGTACTATATTAATATTTAAAAGTGCCAAATTTGTTTATATATAAGAAGTTAGACATAGGGGCAAATATGTTAGGCTATAACAGTTTTATTAATTTGATTCAAACTATTGTCAATTTTGGAAAGAAAAGGCGAACTTTAGAACAAAAAAATTGGTAATTTTCAGTTTTTACTCCTATCTTCTAAGCCGACTTTCTGGGTCACTACCAAACCAATTTGAAAATTTAAAATGCATTTTATACATAAAACATCACTATATAACATATATTTCCCCCAACATTTTTTAACGTACCCTTAGCTTTTTATGAAATAAAAACCAAAGTTTGCCAGGTTTTTTGAAATTTTAAGGTGTAAAAAATAAAAACTTAAAATTTTTATGCTAATATATGTTAACTTTTACTAGTCCTTTTTAGTTTGATGAACAATATTAGAATATGTACATAATTCTAGATATTTATCCTCGGCAAAATTCAAAAAATTTGTTAAATTTATTGGATAAAAAAAAAATTTAAGAGGTTTTTAGAAAAAATAATAAGGTTAAAAAATTTGTAAAAATTAATTTTTTTCTATTATTTTAGTTTTTAAATAAAACAGCCTCAACAACGTTAAATCTGACAAAAATAAGTAAAATAGAATATATTTGGCCTATTTAGAATATTATGATTTAACAGATTTTCTTTTTTATGATTATCAACAAACTTAAAATAAACGTAAAAAGTCAATTATTTTATGAAACATAGTTATATGGTTTTTTAATATTATAACTACATAAAAGAAGTCAATTTTAGGGTTAAACAACCTTAAATGATTATAACGGGCAGAATTAGCTTCAATGATATTTTTTAAGACTAAATATTAGACCCAATTTAATATAAACAAAATATAAACATTCTGTCTTTTTTACTAATTTTTAAAAATGCCAAATAAGTTTTTGAAAGGCTATTTAGAGCAAGGAACACCATATATATCTAACTGACCTTAATAAAGTTTAAAAACCAACAATTTAAGTTCCAATTACATTTTAGTTTTATAATATAGACGCACTAAACCTATTAAAGAAAGAGGAAATATTACTGTTACTTGATTCTATGGGCATATAGATTTGGGCATTGACCTAAAGTTTTTTATAACTAAATGCGTTCCTTACGAGTTTTAACACAAAAGTGTGTTTTAATAAATACATTTAATTACAAATTTAATAAAAATAATGAAATGATTAATAATCTCATTTTTTTATAATTTACCTATCTAGTTCTTTTAAGATTTTCTATACATAACATATATATTATTTTTTTAACACTTTAACAGGCAAAATATGACTGATTATATAGGTTCTAGATATTTTTAGACAATTTTGCCAAAATAATAAAAAAATAAGCTTGCACAGACGAATACAATCTGCGTTAGTTTTTTGACACCTAAAATTTGCTGTTTTTTGGCAAATTTAGGTATTTTTATTGTAGAAGCGTCAAAATCGAGTGAAAAAAGGTGGGGCTATTATATGTTATTAAGCGATATTTTATCTATAAAATAAATGTTAAATATTAAAAAAAGATTGGCTGGTTAACCAGAAAGTCGATTTTGAAAACAGGCAAAATTTTCACTTTTTTCGGTTTTAAGGTTCACCTTTTGACTGTAAATTTAATAATGGTAGTAATTAATTAAATCAAACTATTATGGTCTAATATAATTGCCCATATGTCCTGCTTTTTGAATACTGTCAAATTTGGCACATTGGCATATTCTAATATAGTGCAAAGGGCATAAATGTGTCCCAAAATTAGTGCAAAAAATTAATTTTTTTAAATTTTGTAAAGTCATGCCGGTCCCAAACTTTTTAAATCTTATATTTATTAACATTATTAAGGGCCATATTATATAAATTTTTCAGAAAATTCAAAGATATGTTTTTTGAGCTATTTGTGTCTAAACTTGACTTTAATTTTTTGGTAACTTAAAAAAATTTTTTTTAAATATTTTTTGCATCTAAGGTAGCCCTTATTACGATCTTCAAAATAAAAAAAAAATTATGACTCTAGCTACAATACCTATGATGATATATGCGCGCAAAGTTGCCTCAAATTTTTTTTTTGCAAAAAAATGAAAAATATTTTTGCTCATATCTCGGTCAAAAATCACTTCCGGTCAAAAAAAATTTAGGTTTTTATCAGCACCCTAGGACCCTACAATAGTACCAAATTTCAGCCAAAACTGAGACTTCGAGGGAAAAAGTTTGTCGATTTGAGGTGGAATATAAAAAAAATTTTTTTAAATATTTTTTGCATCTAAGGTAGCCCTTATTACGATCTTCAAAATAAAAAAAAATTATGACTCTAGCTACAATACCTTTGATGATATATGCGCGCAAAGTTGCCTCAAATTTTTTTTTTGCAAAAAAATGAAAAATATTTTTGCTCATATCTCGGTCAAAAATCACTTCCGGTCAAAAAAAATTTAGGTTTTTATCAGCACCCTAGGACCCTACAATAGTACCAAATTTCAGCCAAAACTGAGACTTCGAGGGAAAAAGTTTGTCGATTTGAGGTGGAATAAAGTCTCAGTTTTGGCTGAAATTTGGTACTATTGTAGGGTCCTAGGGTGCTGATAAAAACCTAAATTTTTTTTGACCGGAAGTGATTTTTGACCGAGATATGAGCAAAAATATTTTTCATTTTTTTGCAAAAAAAAAATTTGAGGCAACTTTGCGCGCATATATCATCAAAGGTATTGTAGCTAGAGTCATAATTTTTTTTTTATTTTGAAGATCGTAATAAGGGCTACCTTAGATGCAAAAAATATTTAAAAAAAATTTTTTTAAGTTACCAAAAAATTAAAGTCAAGTTTAGACACAAATAGCTTAAAAACGTATCATTGAATTTTCTGAAAAATTTATATAATATGGCCCTTAATAATGTTAATAAATATATGATTTAAAAAGTTTGGGACCGGCATGACTTTTTACAAAATTTAAAAATATCAAATTTTTGCACTAATTTTGGGACACATTTATGCCCTTTGCACTATATTAGAATATGCCAATGTGCCAAATTTGACTGTATTCAAAAAGCAGGACATATGGGCAATTATGTTAGACCATAATAGTTTAATTTAATTAATTACTACCATTATTAAATTTACAATGAAAAAGTGAACCTTAAAACCGAAAAAAGTGGAAATTTTGCCTGTTTTCAAAATCGACTTTCTGGTTAACCAGCCAACCTTTTTTTAATATTTAACATTTATTTTATAGATAAAATATTGCTTAATAACATATAATAGCCCCACCTTTTTTCACTCGATTTTGACGCTTCTACAATAAAAATACCTAAATTTGCCAAAAAACAGCAAATTTTCAGGTGTCAAAAAAGACCTAGTTCTATCATTAGTACTCGTCAAAGCCTTGTACTTCTATAATTTCTTTTTGGGAATAAATTTTTTACTTATATTTATTTTGTTATAAGGGGAATATATTTGCTTGAAACAAGTCCTTAGTAAAAATTTTTTTTAAAGGTTCTGTATCGAACTCTTAAACAACAAATATTTAATATAAAAATCTATGTGGTTGTTAATTATTTATTATTTATATTCATATAAATTGACAATTAATGTTGAGATAATTTTTTATTTTTTTCATTGTGTGATTCATTTTTATTAGGATAATGTCGTTTAACAAATTATTATTGAGATGGTTTGATCACTTAGGATAAAATTCGAATTAAAGAAAGACTTTTGACTGACACCTCCTTCAATGGAATGGATATTATAATTATTGCCAACTCTATATTATAATTATTGCCAATTCTGAAAGGATTGGAAACAAATTCTAACTATATATCCGCCATGCACGAATATTTTTATTTGCTTTTGCCATAGGCAATTTTGCATACTTCATTATTTTCGTTTTGAGAGATGGGTTGGTGTCGAAATTTAAACTATGTTTGCTTCTTTTTCTTGAGCTTCCTTAAAGCATTTTTCCACATTTGAAAGTCTTTACTCATTATGGAAGATACTTCTTTATTGTTATCTTCTTGGTTATGAGGTACCAAAAATATTATTTAAATAGGGCTAATAGAGCTGCATCACGCACGATATTTAGTGTTCAAATCCAGACTAGAGATAAATCGTTTATCTAAAAATATTCCACAATTGAAAGTTCGCTATCAAATAGTCGATTTTGTCTTCTTTCAATAAATTATATTAAAGACAACAAAAAAAATAATGATGGATAATTGATCTCATTATAATTTGTGATCATGTTGTTGATGGCTTTTTAGATTACAAGTCCACTTTACCATTGTAGTATTTTTTTCTAGTTTCACAAGAGGTAATTTTCATTGAGATTTTAGTAAAATTGGTAGATCGTGCTTTTTCTTGATATTTTTATTAAGTCTTGCTTAAAAAGAATTGATAAATAAGTTTAAAACTATTAATCAAGTGTGAATTGCACCAAGTTGTGGCCTTTTTCCACATGGGAAATTTAAAAAAAAATAACAGCCTATTAAAATTTATAAAATATAGATATGACTGCCCGATTTAAGGCTCAATAAATTTTTATTTTTGAAAAATTGGCTAATATATCGGTTTACGATAATTTAATTTATTTTTTAATTTTAAGAACGATGAACTAAATATTATACAAAAAATTTGATATATACCAAATAATGCTAGAGAATTTTCAGCAATTTTTCTAAGTTTTAAAAGTAATAAATTAATGCCTTGTTATGAAATGTATATAAAATGTTTTAATTATACTTTTTATATAATTCATTGTTTAGTTTTGTATTAAAACTCACTGAGTACTATCATAATTATAAGTATGAGTAAAGGTATCGACTGGTATGAATCTGCTTTTTTGCGAAAATCCCCAAAAAACTATTTCGACATTTTGTATAATACAAGAAATTTTAAATTTTATTTTTATTTAGGTGAGTCATCATCCACCCACTGCTGCATTTTACACTGAAAGCTCAGAATGGGTATGCTGGCAGGAATTTACCATGTCTAGTAAGTTCCGGGGAAAATACCTTAACATTATACCACTTGGGATTGCTCACCTCGAATTTAAAAGGTAAATTCATACTAAACTTAAAAAAGGTTTGTTAACCTCTTTTAAATGTGTTTTGAAGAAATGTTTTCCAGGTCCTTCAGTGGGCCAGGTGAGTCTGGTAGCCTAATTATTTTTTAAAAATATTTGCTGAGTTGGGCCTAATTTTTATTTATTGCTATAGAATTATATTTGACTAAATACACATTTTACACCATTATATTTTATCCCGAATCTTTATTTAATTTAAGTTAAATTGCATTATTTTCTCCTACCTTATTAACTCATTTCAGCTCTTGGGCTAAGAACGTTTAATTACATAGTGGTATTACAAATTTTGAGCATCTTTTTTTGTATTTAAATGAAATTACAATATATTTTTAATTGAAATTTTGTATTGCGCCGTTTTTTGCATTTTTCTTTTAATAAATTGGGCGTTTTTATAAAATAAATATATATGTAATTATGAAAATAAACTTTTTAATTTAAAATTAGTTCTGGTAACCATTACACATGGCGTAAGGTGACTTCGACGGTACATAACATCATTGTTGGAAAATTGTGGATGGAACACTCGGGCGAAATGGACATCATTAATCACAAAACCAAAGATAATTGCCATCTCAAATATTACTCTTACAGCTATTTTGCCCGAGAAGCACCGCGCAAGGTTTTAAAACATTTAAATGTTGTTGTTGTTTTTACCCACACGCAGTGTTAAGAGAAAAGGATACTATTTGCAATCGAAGTAGATTGTTGGCTCCATGTCGTAAACACGGTATCATTAGAGCCAAGAACATTTAAATAGTTGTGTTATATAACTTAAATATAAATTTTTTGAATGAAATATTTTTTGCTAGTTAGCTTGATCAATATTATAATTTATAACGAGAATCGCTATTATTTTTCGTCAAAACACATTAAAAAAACTAAATATTTGGGCAGAATTATAATGTTTTAAACACTAAATATTGATAGCTAAAATTAAATTATTTTATTTTGGTTAAAATCCAGTTTTGCAATCTATATAAATACCCATTTTTAATATTTATCTAGATATATTTAAATGTCAAGGACAAAAATATTTTAGACTATAAAAGATTCATGTCAGATTAGAATATTCCCTTATTACTTTTATCTCTCTGTGAAAAATTTTGTAGTTATAGCTAATTGCAAATAGTGTACTAATTTTATTTATTACACGTTTACAATTATATCAGGTCCGAAAGGGAATTAATTGGATTCCTCATTGTATACTATTCAGTCCTTTTTACCCTTAACTTTTTGCTCAACCTGTCATATTATATAAAATTGGTATAAAGGCCGAAAGTGACATTTGCGACCGTGAGATTTAAAAATTAAATTAATATCATTTTTTTAATTAGATTTAAACTTGGAGTTTTTAAAATTATTTTTTTGCCTATAATTAGATTTTAAAACATTTGATTAAAATATTAAAATTTTTATTGCAAAACACAACAAATGAATTTAAATAATAAATTTTTTACTAATATGGGTAAAACAGACGAAAACACATTATTATGTTATTTTAACTTAGTTGGCTAGTAATGTTTACTTTTTGAGTATCGAAGTCGCAAAAGTGCCATTTTTGGCATTGACATATTTCGATGTTTAGAGGAAAGAAAATTTGTCTTGTGGAAAAACGGAAAAAAGAGTCATAAATAGATTTTTCGTAGTATAAATCATTCTTAAATTAAACCCGTATAGGGCCTAAGGTTAATTTTATTGTGTGTTTTTATCCTAAAAACAATTAGGTAATTTAATAGTATGTATTAAGCTCAAAGTATCAATTACTGGGTATATTATCATATACTATATCCACAGACCTTTTTTAGCTCATTAAACTTTCATGCTCGAGTTAAAATAATCATTTTTTGATTATCAGGTTACTGGCGTGGTAACCGATGCCATAGGTAATGCTCATTGGGTTCTATCTGGAACGTGGGATACCTCTATCGAATGCGCCAAAGTCGTTGATAGCGACACCTCAAACAAGGCTAAACCGATACTCGAAACGCTTCCACCTAACGTCCTATGGAAGGCCCGGATACCCCCGTAAATTTTTTAGATCGAATTACACCCCGCCTATTTGGTCCATTTAAAATCGTTATACTTACATTTTAATAAATATTTCCAAAAGATGATTGAGTGTTCTTAATTTTTTTCAAAACACAGTTTTTATTTTGTCATTCCTAGCTCGTTGGTATTAATACCTGAATTTCTAAATTTAGCCCGCAAAATGAGGCCATGTATTACTTTACTCAATTCGCTCTTCAGCTAAACGAGCCGGAAAAGGGAGTGGCTCCCACTGATAGTCGCAATCGGCCTGACCAGAGGTTACTCGAACAAGGAAAATGGGAACAGGCCAACGATATCAAAGTAACGCCGCCTTGTTCTTTCGGATATGTCTTATAACAAATTTAGAAGCAAAATCAAATCAACACCTAATGCTTTTGAATTGTTTTCTAAAAACATTATTTTAAACAGTTTTTAAGTCATAATCTAATATAAAACAGTATAAAAATTTAAATTTATAGATAAAATCATAATATATTATCTCTATATTAACCAGCTTGACAAATTTTATGAGCTAACTTTAGAGGCTGCCATCTTAGGGATTGTCAAATACGTTTACCGTTTTTTTCTAATCCAACTTATAAAGCCAGCTATAAACATTTAAAATTCTTAAAAAAATATTTAAAAAAAAAGAATTAAAAAAAAATTGAAAAATAAAAAATTATATATAAAAAACAACTAAAATGATTATTCACATTTTAAACTTCAAATAATATTTTTTCAAACTTGATAATATATTGTGTCTTGTATAGGTTGGGGTGCCAAATATTCTGTATAACCTAAATGTTGATGTGAGAGCTTGATATACTTAAAAATTATTCATTATTTAAGACGAAAAATAGAAATTAAGGTTAATTAATACAAAATTTTTTTTTTATATTACCCTTGGGTATGCTATATGTCGCAAAATCTAACACTTTTGTCAATATTTGCCATTTTTCTGTTTTTAACCCATCAAAATAGCCGAGTTCTGTTTGTATGTCGGAAAAAAATGTAAGAAGTAAGGTTATTATGTAGATGCTGATGTGTCATATTTTTCGGTGATCACTCATTGATTTTTGTCGACCTGTGTTATTATATTTATCGTTTATGTTGAACATGCCGCGCGTAACCATCGATGTTGCAATTTAAACTATACATTAGTAATGAGCCTCTCACTAAATTTTTTTATGTATCTATAGATTTAACATTTTTTTAATTAATTTTTTTATTCATAGGTTAAACTAGAAGATAAACAGAGGGCCGTCCGACGTAAGAAAGAAAATGAGATGGAACGAGCGGCCATGGAAGGTTTCTATTATAATACTCTTAAAGAAAGTAACTTAATATAAAATTTAAACATTTTTGGTGGTCATAATTCTTGCTACAATTTTAACAATTAATAATTACAAATTAATTTGAAAACTTTCTATCTTATTTTGCGTGTAAATATAGGCAAACCTTACAAAGGATATGAGCCTATTTGGTTTAAGAAACAACAGGATCCTTATACCGGTAATTTAATTCACCTTTACAAAGGGCAATATTACGAGAAGAAGGCGATTCAAGATTGGTCGGAATGTCCAGATATATATGGGGCTGAATAATTTATTTTTCATTTAGCTATATTATTTTCATTTCTTGTTTATTTATTGACTTGCTTTTATTAATTTTAATAATTAACCCCTTGTTTAAATTAATTATTATTAATTCAATAAACTACACAAATGATAATTTAAAATGTATGTTGATAGAATTCTGATAATATCAAACTTAGCAAACTGATTTTCGAAAGCTTTAAGCTATATGGTGCCATTTTATAAACATCAAATATTATTTTTTACCGTTTAGCAATCAGAAGCGAAGCAATTTTAATTTTATTATTTTACAAATATTACATAAACTCAATTTTTCAGCCTAATATAATTTAGCCAAATATTTTAGAAGCATCTTAAATCCTAAAATATTGTTTTTCAATTTTTTGGTTCTTATTTATAGATTTTTAAGTACATTTCAACTTATTCAACCAATTCCTTAATTAACCTTAAAACAATAACAAACATATACATTTTTTATTGTAAAAAACAAAAAAATATAGTTTTTTTTGTTTTTCACAACAAAAAGACTTATGCTTTTTATTATTTATATGTATTATGTATATATTCAACGAGTTGGTTGAATAACGTAATTATTTGTTATCAACGATTTGGTTGATAAAAATTATTTATAATCTAATTATTACTAATATTATAACATTATTACGATTTTCTGTTAATTCATTTGCACTAAATTTATCAACCCTTCAACTTTTCGAAACATCACAATATCATAATTATATCTTAATCAGCGATTGGTAATAATAAAGCAGCTCAGCCCTTTTCTATTATAACAAAAAAAAAATCATTAGAAAAATTTCATATATTTTTTTTCATTTGAATAAAAGAATATAACTGTTATTATTTACCTTTTTATTTTAATTTTTTATAGCAAAATTGACTAACTGGCCTATCACTACTCACAGACTTATTTTTAAGATAATTGACGAATGTTAAAAAATACTAAATCTGCTGTTTACCCTATTCGAAGATATATGTTAAAAATGTTATGCAAGATCATATTTGTGTTCTCAATTCACCCCAATTTTTTTAAGAAATAAATTTGCAAAATTGATTTAATATCAAATTAAGAACCACCGGACATTTTTTTTTTAATTTAATTTGACTTATTATTTGAATTTTTTTGTATTTTATTTATAATTTTTCAAATATATTAGCTGAGGTCTTAAAAATGCCATAGGTTTTGCGTTGATGCGTTGACGCACGGAAAACTAAAAATAAGAATATAAACTAAAGCTCAGTTAGGTTTGATGCGTTAAAAAATCTGTCAAAGTTGTAAAAAATAAATACCACAATATAAGATAATTTAAATATATCGCGTGGACCTCTCTCCTATGCTTGCCAATTTATTGAATGGCTATTTCATTTTTGTTATATTTTTATAATGTTTTTTGTCAGTTAAAGAAATTAAATAATATAAACCAAAATAAAGTTTAAGGTAACGTGGTATCAAATTTCTTACACAATTGTTCTGTGATTATTCTTTAATTTGTAACGGAATTTTTAATATAAATATTAAATTTTTTTATTTCTGATTTATTGGTGCTTGAAAGTTTTTTTTGGCATTTTTGCGATTTTAATTAATATAATAAATAGAGGAGGAATGAGAAAAAAGCAGAAAGTACAAAAATTATGTGTTAATTTTATGTTCCCGGGAACCTAAGTAAACTTTTACATTCTTAGTTACTTTTATAAGGGCCTTATTTACAAGTTTTTATTAACCTTATATGTGTTTAACACTGAAATTTAATAACACATTATTGCATCATATGCCTGAAAAAAATTAATTTATTTATAAAATTTATGTGTATACGAGGTATTTTAAAAAAATTTAGCGCTTTAGGCCACGTGCAAAGTGGTCATTTTTGTTAAATTTCCAAAATTCTGAAAAAAATTATTTTTTAAAAAACGCAAATTTATAAAAGTTGCCAAATTTATTTTATGCACTTAAGGGCGCGTTCAGACTCATTTCATTTTTTTGAAAAATTTTAAAATTTTTAAAAATTCCAAATTAAATTTTTTTTTATTTTTTTTTCAAAATTTTTTAAAAACTTTTCTCTCAGAAAAACTATTTAAATGCTAATTACAAAAATTGGTGACTTTTTGTAAAAAAGCGTTCAATGTCAAAAGGGATTAAAATTTTTAAAAATTTTAAAATTTTTCAAAAAAACGAACGGAGTCTGAACGCGCCCTAAAATACCTTTTCTAAAATATAAAAATTTAAAAAAAAATAAATTTTTAAAATTTCCAGAAATTTCCAGAATTTTTAAAATTTTACGAAAATAAAAACTCATTTTGCACGTGGCCAAATTCTTCTAAATTTGAATCAAAAACATATGTATCGTTAAAACTAGTAATAAATTGAGCGTTTAATACAAATACGACGTTCGATCAATAGACAGTGCTGATCGCAAATCCATTTTGCATATCATAATAGGCTGAACGTTGATTGGCAATATCGTTACTAGACAAATCGATTAAGATTTGAGCCTGCATGGTATTAAAACTCATTTAACTTTCTTCATAAATTTTGTACAACCCGTCAATTTAGCTGTTTCTGAAGTTGAAAAATTGCCAGAAAAAAAACTTGGTATAAATGTAATAATAAAAATTCTCAATGTTACTCCTCCCCATATAGGTGTAACAAACGAAACTAATGCTTGGGTAAAAATATTTTCTGTAATCGTTTTCCTAATTAGCCCAATATTTGCATATGCGGGGAGGGGGGGCGAGTGTTTTTGGCTATGTAAAAGATATATTAATTTTTCTGTTACACTTAAGAAGTTTTGTTTGATTCAATGCATATTTGACCTTTTTCCAAATTAGCACACAAGCTGCGGTAGCCTACCTAGGCAGGCCCTAAACAATATTCTTAAATGAGAGCTAGCTTAAAAACCTAGGTCGCCGGTGTGCGAGCAAATCTAACTATTATCCCAAAGGACATATTTAATCTCTTTGATCTGGTTAAAAGAGTTATAGCCTTAAACGGGTTGGCGCTCCTTTTAGGGGAAAGGTTTAGGGAAACTGGCTAAATAAATTTTGGCATCTTTACGATAAGGCATTGGTACTTGGATATATAAGGCGGCCCTAATATAACAAAGGTCAACAAATATCAATGTCTGGAAAATGAATTTCATAAAGGAATGTTTCCCCACGATGGCATAATATCATATATGTTTTTCGTTTTTCTATGTTTCTTCCGCCTTTGGCTCCTTAGATTCGTCCATATCGAAAAATGGCCTTTTTAACAGATTTGCGACCTCGAGAATACCCTAAAAAAAAAAATGTAAGAACTTTTTTTGTATAAAAATTCCTTGTAACTTATATTTATTATCTCAAATAATAAGAAATAAAATTTTTTAGTATATCAAGCTCTCACATCAGCATTTAGATAATAAAAATACTTTGCGTCAAACTTAAATACAACACGAATTAATATTGGTTTATGAAAATATTATTTGAAGTTTGAATTTATGTTGTGAATATGCAAAAAAAAATTCGATATTTTTTTATTTTTCTTACATTATTTCTAAATTTTTAATGTTTATAGCTGATTAACTAATTTTTATTAAAAAAAACGGTAAACGGACTTGATACCTAAGATGGCAAGTTTGATCTCTGTAGTTAGCTCATAACTCTAAAAAATTTGTTGACCTGTGTGATCAATGTCACAATATAAGTTCCCACGACTAGCTCGTTTATTTAATCATTTTAAATTTTGGAAATAATGTCCATTAAATAAGGGACAATTTTAATTGCCACTTTGTATAATGTACCATGAAAATTAGGCCAAATAATGTATTGCCTGAATTAGTGCCTTATGCACTTTCAAACCCGCATTTTTGTCCATCTACCATATAAGAGACTTTATATAGGGTTACACGCTGTTTATAGGTTATACACTCACCATCAAAAGTCCGAATTTTAGTTTATTTTAAATGTTCTATGTATTTCATATTCTTTGTGTATAATTAATTTTGCTTACCTAGTTCTGGCCGTATTTACAAAAAAAACTCTAAAGTCAAGGAACTTAGTGTTATGTTTAAAAACTTTCATAGCTAAATTTAGACATATAGCAAAGTTTTATACGATTATTCAAAAAAATTATATTTTAGCAATTTCAGACTTATTTTGTATCAATCATAGAATAATCAAGAAATAAGATAAAAAACCTCATAATTACGTGAAGGAGCACCTCTGTCTAGCGTAAAAATGTGGTTATGGCAAAATGTTTGAATGAACAAACGGTTTATGAAAGTGAGCATAGCTGCATAATGAATCATTAAATCGACTACAAGTTTAAATTTGTCGATTTCTTTTTATAAACTGTAGGGAAAAATTAACAGTAATTGGGCCTCAAAAAAATAAATTAGAAGTAATTAGCATATTCATATCCAGAGGGGGGGGGGGGAGTCAAAGTTTAATAAACATAACACAGGTCAACAATTTTGAGAGTTATGAGTAAACTACAGAGATCAAACCTGCCATCTTAGGGAATAATCCGTTTACTGTTTTTCCTAATCAAACTAAGTTAGTCAGTTATAAACATTGAATATTTTAGAAAAAAAAGATCAAAAAACCAAAAAAGATTCAAAAACAAAAATAAATTGAAATTTTATTTTTGCATATTCACAATAGGTAAACTGTTAAATTCAAACTTCAAATAATATTTTCATTTAAAACCGATAATATATCGTGTCGTATTTAAGTTTGGACGCGAAATATTTTGTAATATCTAAATGCCGATGTAAGAGCTTGATATATTAATAAAATAAATTTTTTATTATTTGTGAATAAAAATATAAGTAACAAGAGATTTTTAAATGCAAAAAGGATTTTTAATTTTTTTTAGGGTATATTTAGATCTGTGTATTTGGTCAAAAAAGGTCATTTTTCGTTATAGACGGATCTAAGGAGCCAAAGACGAAAGAAACTAAGAAAAACTAAAAATATATAAGCGATTAGGCCATCATGGGGATGCATTCTTTTAAGTTTTGATAAAATTCACGCTTCTGACATTGATATTTGTTGACCTGTGTAATAGAAATCAAAAAATAGGTTAACCCTCCTCTATAAGCCATTTCACAAGTGTATACTGTAAATTATGTGACATTAAAAAAAATATCCAAAAATAGAAATATTTTATTTTTCTATTCTCAATTTTTCTATACTACATTAATATAATCTTTTCAATAAACTATTATGTCAAATTGAATATGTTGTGTTTTTAAGTCTATTAAAGCATTTTAAAAATTTACGAAAAAAAATAATTTTTGGCTATTACTCACCTTAAAAATTAGATTTTTTAGAAAGAAAATTATGAAATAACATTAATCATTGGCTAACCGAGGAAAATTTTAAAACTAGTGCTCACTCTTTTTCTAAATAATCAATCTTCTGGTCTTTCAAAAATTCTATAAAAATTAAGTCTATATTGCAACAAACAACACCCCCCAATTTAAAAATTCTGGGTACGCGTCTGACATTATTATACAATACAAACCTATATAAAATAAATTTATTAATGAAAATAAAAATAATGATGATATATATAAGGTGTCAATTTTACCTCAAATCGACAAACTTTTTCCCTTGAAGTCTCAGTTTTGGCTGAAAATTTGTACATTGGTAGGGTTCTTGGGTGCTGATAAAAACCTAAATTTTTTTGACCGGAAGTGATTTTTGACCGAGATATAAGCAAAAATATTTTTCATTTTTTTGCAAAAAAAAATTTGTGGCAACTTTGCGCGCATGTATCAACAAAAGTATTATAGCTAGAGTCATATTTTTTTTTTTATTTTGAAGATTGTAATAAGGGCTACCTTAGACGCAAAAAATATTTAAAAAATTTTTTTTAAGTTACTAAAAAACTAAAATCAAGTTTAGACACAAATAGCTCAAAAAACGTATCTTTAAATTTTCTGAAATTTATATAATATGGCCCTTAATAATGTTAATAAATATATGATTTAAAAAGTTTGGGACCGGCATGATAACAAAATTTAAAAAAATCAATTTTTTGCCCTAATTTTGGGACATATTTATGCCCTTTGCACTATATTATAATATGACAATGTGCCAAATTTCACAGTATTCAAAAAGCAGGACATATGGGCAATTATGTTAGACCATAATAGTTTGATTTAATTGATTACTACTATTATTAAATTTACAATGAAAAGTGAACCTTAAAACCGAAAAAAGTGAAAATTTTGCCTGTTTTCAAAATCGACTTTCTGGGTAACCAGCCAACCTTTTTTCAATATTTAACAATCATTTTAGAGATAAAATATTGCTTAATAACATATAATAGCCCTAGCCTTTTTCATTTTATTTTGACGCTTCTACAATAAAAATTGCCAAAAAACAGCAAATTTTCAGGTGTCAAAAAACTAACGCAGATTGTATTCGTCTGTGCAAGCTTATTTTTTTATTATTTTTGCATAATTAACTAATAATATTTAGAACCTATATAATCAGTCATAATTTGCCTGCTTAAGTGTTAAAAAAATAGTATATATGTTATGTAGAGAAAATCTTAAAAGAACGAGATAGGTAAATTCCAAAAAAAGGAGATTATTAAATCATTCCATTATTTTAATTAAATTTGTAATATGTTATATTTATTAAAACATATTCTTGTGTTAAAATTCGTTAGGAACGCATTTAGTTGATAAAAACTTTAGGTCAATGCCCAAATCTATATGCCTATAGAATCAAGTAATAGTGATATTTCCTCATAGGTCTAGTGCGTCTGTATTATAAAACTAAGATGTAATTGGAACTAAAATTGTTGGTTTTTAAACTTTATTAAGGTCGGTTAGATATATATTGTATGCCTTGTTCTAAATAGCCTTTCAAAAACATATTTGGCATTTGTAAAAATTAGTAAAAAAGACTGAATGTCTAAATTTTATTTATATTAAATTGGGTCTAATATTTAGTTTTAAAATTCATCATTGAAGCTAATTCTGCACGTTATAATTATTAGAAGTTGTTTAACCCTAAAACTTACTTCTTTTATGTATTTATAATATCAAACCATATTACTATGTTTCATAAAATAATTGACTTTTTACGTTTATTTTAAGTTTGTTGATAATTAAATAAAAAAGAACATCTGTTGAATCATAATATTCTAATTAGGCCAAATATATTCTATTTTACTTTTTTTTATCAGATTTAACGTTGTTGAGGCTGTTTTATTAAAAAACTATTGAATAAAGGAAAAAAATAAATATTTACAAATTTTTTAACCTTATTGTTTTTTCTAAAATCGTCCCAAAATTTTTTTTATATAATAAATTTAACAAATTATTTGAATTTTGCCGAGGATAAATATTGAGTATTATGTACAATTTCTAATCAAAGGACTAGTAAAAGTTAACAAATATAAGCATACAAATTTTAAGTTTTTATTTTTTCCACCTTAAATTTCTAAAAAACTTGGCAAACTTTTGTTTTTATTTCATAAAAAGCTATGAGTACGTTGTAATATGTTGGGGGAAATTTATGTTATATAGCGATGTTTTATGTATAAAATGCAATTTTAAATTTTCAAATTGGTTTGGTAGTGACCCAGAAAGTCGGCTTTGAAGATAGGAGTAAAATACTGAAAATTACCAATTTTTTTGATCTAAAGTTCCCTTTTTCTTTCCAAAATTGACAATAGTATGAATCAAATAAATAAAACTGTTATAGCCTAACATAATTGCCCCTATGTCTAGCTTCTTATATATAATTAAATTTGGCACTTTTAAATATTTTAATATAGTGCAGGGAGCAAATTTTTGTCTAAAAATTAAAAAAAAATTTATTTTTTTTTGATTTTTTAAAGTCATGTCGGTCCCAAAATTTTGAGCTCGATGTACTGATATTAAGGGTAATAAATTTAAGAAAGTGCAAAATCTTTGTTTTATATATATGAAGTTAGACATAGGGGCAAATATGTTAGGCTATAACAGTTTTATTAATTTGATTCAAACTATTGTCAATTTTGGAAAGAAAAGGGGAACTTTAGAACAAAAAAATTGGTAATTTTCAGTATTTTACTCCTATCTTCTAAGCCGACTTTCTGGGTCACTACCAAACCAATTTGAAAATTTAAAACTGCATTTTATACATAAAACATCACTATATAACATATATTTCCCCCAACATTATTTAACGTACCCATAGCTTTTTATGAAATAAAAACTAAAGTTTGCCAGGTTTTTTGATATTTTAAGGTGTAAAAAATAAAAACTTAAAATTTTTATGCTAATATATGTTAACTTTTACTAGTCATTTTTAGTTTGATGAACAATATTAGAATATGTACATAATTCTCAATATTTATCCTCGGCAAAATTCAATAAATTTGTTAAATTTATTGGATAAAAAAAAATTTAAGAGGATTTTAGAAAAAATAATAAGGTTAAAAAATTTGTATAAAATTAATTTTTTTCTATTAATTAATAGTTTTAAATAAAACAGCCTCAACAACGTTAAATCTGACAAAAATAAGTAAAATAGAATATATTTTGCCTATTTAGAATATTATGATTCAACAGATTTTCTTTTTTTATGATTATCAACAAACTTAAAATAAACGTAAAAAGTCAATTATTTTATGAAAGATAGTGATATGGTTTTTTGATATTATAACTGCATAAAAGAAGTCAATTTTAGGGTTAAACAACCTTAAATGATTATAACGGGCAGAATTAGCTTCAATGATGAATTTTAAGACTAAATATTAGACCCAATTTAATATAAACAAAATATAGACATTCAGTCTTTTTTACTAATTTTTACAAATGCCAAATATGTTTTTGAAAGGCTATTTAGAGCAAGGAACACCATATATATTTAACTGACCTTAATAAAGTTTAAAAACCAACAATTTAAGTTCCAATTACATTTTAGTTTTATAATATAGACGCACTAATCCTATTAAAGAAAGAGGAAATATTACTGTTACTTGATTCTATGGGCATATAGATTTGGGCATTGACCTAAAGTTTTTTATAACTAAATAAGTTCCTTACGAGTTTTAACACAAAAATGTGTTTTAATAAATACATTAAATTACTAATTTAATAAAAATAATGAAAGGATTCAATAATCTCATTTTTTTATAATTTACCTATCTAGTTCTTTTAAGATTTTCTATACATAACATATATACTATTTTTTTAACACTTTAACAGGCAAAATATGACTGATTATATAGGTTCTAGATATTTTTAGATAATTTTGCCAAAATA
The DNA here is from genome assembly GCA_030555515.1 of Acutogordius australiensis. Lineage (NCBI taxonomy): Eukaryota > Metazoa > Nematomorpha > Gordioida > Gordea > Gordiidae > Acutogordius > Acutogordius australiensis. Next base: position 19,605,162 of record CM060243.1, read on the forward strand.
ATAAAAAAATAAGCTTGCACAGACGAATACAATCTGCGTTAGATTTTTGACACCTGAAAATATGCTATTTTTTGGCAAATTTAGGTATTTTTATTGTAGAAGCGTCAAAATCGAATGAAAAAAGCTGGGGCTATTATTTGTTATTAAGCGATATTTTATCTATAAAATTAATGTTACATATTAAAAAAAGGTTGGCTGGTTAACCAGAAAGTCGATTTTGAAAACAGGCAAAATTTTCACTTTTTTCGGTTTTAAGGTTCACTTTTTCATAGTAAATTCAATAATGGTAGTAATTAATTAAATCAAACTATTATGGTCTAACATAATTGCCCATATGTCCTGCTTTTTGAATACTGTCTAATTTGGCACATTGGCATATTCTAATATAGTGCAAAGGGCATAAATGTGTCCCAAAATGAGTGCAAAAAATTGATTTTTTTAAATTTTGTAAAAAGTCATGCCGGTCCCAAACTTTTTAAATCATATATTTATTAACATTATTAAGGGCCATATTATATAAATTTTTCAGAAAATTCAAAGATACGTTTTTTGAGCTATTTGTGTCTAAACTTGACTTTAATTTTTTGGTAACTTAAAAAAAATTTTTTTTAATATTTTTTGCGTCTAAGGTAGCCCTTGTTACGATCTTCAAAATAAAAAAAAAATTATGACTCTAGCTACAATACTTTTGATGATACATGCGCGCAAAGTTGCCTCAAATTTTTTTTTTGCAAAAAAATGAAAAATATTTTTGCTCATATCTCGGTCAAAAATCACTTCCGGTCAAAAAAAATTTAGGTTTTTATCAGCACCCTAGGACCCTACCATTGTACCAAATTTCAGCCAAAACTGAGACTTCAAGGGAAAAAGTTTGTCGATTTGAGGTGGAATTGACCATATATATATATATATATATATATATATATATATATATATATATATATATAGCGAAGTTAATCAAGTAATAAGAATATTAGGTAAGGGTTGTTATCTCTATATTCAAAATGATTGTATATATTCAAATGGAAATTTGAATTTATATCTATATGTTTGTAGGTAAAATGTTAAAGATTTATTTAAATCTTGCTTGTATTAGATAATATGGTTGCAGGTAAAAAGTTAAAGAATATTTATTCAAATCTTGCTTCAAAGTCTATATTAGGTAAAATAGGTTTATTAACACGTCCGTTTTTTTGGTTGCTTGATTATTAATGTCCTTAAGCTGTATGGCATTTGAGGTTGACGTGAATGGCAGGATTGACGTGATCGGAAGAGTAAGTGTTCGATATTGGAAGGTTATCAGTCGCCAGCTATCGTTTAATGCAAATAAGGTATTGTTGGCCGAATAGAGGCAGATTTTAAATCCTAATAGTTTAAATTTAAATTATTTATTCGGGTGCTGGCGTCAGCATAAAGCACGCATTTGGCAACCTCGCTGTCCTCAATATGGTCGCAAGCGTTATCATATTGGGCTCCGCTGTCCTTAATATGGTCGCAATGGGCGTTATCATATTGGGCTCCTAAAAAAGTTTTAATGAATTTTCGATATGGTCGAAAACCGCGTTATCATATCTTTTTTTAACATATTTTGTCTTAGGGGCAAGGGGTATTTTTGTTACATTCTACAAGTCTCATGCGAAAATTATCTCTAAATGTCATTTATGATAGCAACTGCTAACTCTTTTTCGTAAATAGACGGAAATAGTGCCACTGTGGCGAGGACCTCGAATTAATTATTATGTGTAGTGAATAGTTACGCTTAGGAAGGCTCGTCGTCATCATTGATTAGAATATGGAACGCATAGAGTTTTACATATCGTTGTGAATAGATTCAGGAAGAATTAACGTAAACAATCTGTTGATCAGAAAATTTAAATATGTCCTAGCAATGATGCAGGTTTCTCAGGAATTTTTTTTTTTATTATTTTAATTGTTTGTTGACTTATGTGGTTAGGGGGAGAGGCTTTATTTTTGTTACGTTTTACGAATCTCATGCAAAAATTCGTTAATCATTAATTCTAGCAACTTTTACAAATATAGACGAAACTAGGGCCATTGTGGCGAGAACCTCAAATCAGTTACGTACGTTTAGTGAAGAACATCGTCATCATAAAAATATGGAATTGAGTTTTACATATCGTTGTAAATAGCTTAGTTGACAAAGAATTAACATCTTGCATCAAATTTTATTCACAGGATTGGAACGGTGAATATATTGTTTGTTGAGCGTTTCTCAGGGGTGGCCAAGTTTAAGGGCTGCGTGGGTTGTGTCGGACACCTCCGACAATATGTTTTCTGACACCTGTATTTAAAATAAATTTATTAATGAAAATAAAAATAAAGATATATATATATGATGATGGATTGACCGCATATATTTAGCGAAGTTAATCAAGTAATTAGAATATTAGGTATTGTTATCTCTATATTCAAAATGATTGTATATATTCAAATGGAAATATGAAATTGTATCTATATGGTTAGAGGTAAAGTGTTAAAGAATTATTCAAATTTTGCTTATATTAGATAATATGGTTGCAGGTAAAAAGTTAAAGAATATTTATTCAAATCTTGCTTCAAAGTCTATATTAGATAAAATAGGTTTCAAATTTCTTAAATAAACAAAACCAAATCAAATTGTTATAAAAAATAATAAAGAAAATGAGATAACAATATTTAGGTTACATTTTTATCGAGGCTTTATTATGGTTTTCAATATTATAAGGTTCATTCAGGTTTAAAGAACTTTTTTTTTAAACAAATTTTGTTATTGGACTTAGACCAAATAATTACTATTTTTGGTTATAATTTCAAAATAATTATAAATTTTGATCAATAATTTATCATATTTGTGTAGATTTTTAAAATTTAAGATGTGCTCGGGTCTGGATCCCACAGTGCCACTCGCGGGTTATACACGTCCTTAATTTAATTTATATTTGAGCATTTTTAAATTTATTATGGAATGACATTTGACAGTGTTCTAAAAACTGGCGCCATTTTGTACAAAAATTGAAATTTTTTGTACTGCGATATTGAAATTTTTTGTACTGCGATCAAGTTGTGATCTTGATAAGTATCAAGTTTTTTGATTTTAATAACCATTAGAACTGTCATGTCCATGTGGACCACAATACCAATTTTAATTTCAGAAATATTACATATTAGGGGAGAGCGGGGCGAGGTGGCGGATGGGGCGAAGTGATTTTTTTAAATATTTTGGGCACTGTACAATTGGTTAAAATTGGGTTCTAAAATGAAATATTACATATTAGGGGAGAGCGGGGCGAGGTGGCGGATGGGGCGAAGTGATTTTTTAAAATATTTTGGGCACTTTAAAATTCGATTGGTTGAAATTGGGTTCTAAAATATATTTTGATAAGCATAACCTGAATATGAGAAAAAAAATTCTAAAAAACCTCTCATTATAAAAATATGGTAAATAAACTGTTTTTTGGGCACTTTTCATTGAAAAAACTTTTATATTGTTTACACGCTTGGTCAAAATATCAATGAAATAAATAACTAATAAAGGGTTTTTCTATTAAAAAAAATGTTATTTAACTATTCTATATGTTAAGCCTCCTAAAAACGCTAAATTATGTAAAATATATTGATTTATAGATCAAAGAGGGTGTGGGGCGATGTGGTTGGGGGTGAGGTGGTTTTTTTAATTTTTATCAGCTGTTTGTTATTATGAGAAATTACAAACGAAAAACGTGTTTACCAAACGAAAATACCATACAATTAGCTTTAAAGGAATTAAAAACCGGCATTAATACAAATATTGCCCAAATATCTAAAAAGTGATCTATTATATTATTATATTAAGATATAACATTAGCGAATCAACTATAAGAAGAAGATATAAGTCTGCTCCTAATAAGGACTATAAATTTATTTTTTTACCTAAAGAAGAAAAGGATCTAGTAGAATATATACTAGAAGATGCACGAATTTACCATGGATTGTTTATTATGAACTAATTTTGTAACCAACCATCTCGCCCCCTTTATACACCACTTCACCCCGTTGTTGGGGCGAAGTGGCGGAAAAAAATGATTTTTATGACTCGAATTATCTGTTAAAATTTAACAGTTTGAATTAAAGTTTTATATGATTTTAATACAGTTTTAAAATACCTATCTTTTGAGATGTACCATAATTGAATAGATCATTTAAAAAAAAGTTATGATCAAATATTGAAAAAACAACCATTTCGCCGCTCTTCCCTACACAGGTCAACAATTATCAATGTTAGAAAAATTAAGCTTATGAAAACATAAAAGCATACATCCTCATGATGGCCTTATCTATTATATATTTTCCGTTTTCTGTAGAGTCTTCCGCTTTCAACTCCTTAGATCCATCTATATTAAAAAGTTGGCCTTTTTTGACCAAATTGACAAATTTTGCGACCTCGAGAATACCCTAAAAATTCAAGGATCTTTTATTAATCCTTTGTATTTATTTATCATTTCAAATTGAGAAATAAATTTTTTAGTAAATCAAGATCTTACAGCAACATTCAGGACAGAATATTCCGCGTCCAACATTAACCCGCAAATGGTAGGGTAGAAATGCCCCATTTAAATTCTATAACTTTAAGAGTTATATAGCTATAATCTTTATTTTTTTATTATTTTGAAGAGAAAGACGTGCTCTTTAATTATAGATACATAAGGTTATTATTAATAAATATTGATAATTTTGACACAAAGTAGAAAAAAATCTAGAAAATTGAAATTTCTTATTTTTCCATATTACAATAAATAAATCATGTCAATAAATCAAGTGTATCAATATTATTGATCAAATCGAGATTTTACATCTAGTAAAACATATTTAGAGAGTTTCATGAAAAAAAAATATTTTGATATAAAAAATGATTTTTGGCTACCATAAACACTAAATATTATAAAGATAAAAAAATAATAATTCAAATCATTATTATACAATACAAACATTTTGTATACTTAATAATTAAAATAATTTAAAATATTAAGTAGAATATAGGGTTGCAAATATTTGAGTTTTAATTTAAATAAAGGCAATAACATGGTTATCAACATTGAAATTGAGAGGGTAGGGTCAATATGGACCCCAATTCAATTTCTAAATTTTAAACAAATTTTGTTATTAGACTTAGACCTAATTTTAATTACTAGTTTTGTTAATTATATATTTAAGAAAAAGGTCACAAAAATTTAGGCCATAATATATAATATTTTTGAAGATATTCAAAATTTTCTTCAAAATTTTCTTCAAAATAAAGATCATAGCATTAAAACTCTTGAAATTATAGAGGTTAAAAATTGGGGTCCTTATGAAGCCCACTATAGCATTCGCGTTACAAATTTCTTACCCTACCATTGGCTTCGGCAATTACTTAATTCAAAATTGTATAAAAATATTTCTAAAATAAAAAAGAATTTAGCGGATAATATCAAAAAATGAGAATTTAGGTTTTTTGGTCGTTATAGGATACGCCTATTTTTTAAATTTTTTCTCACACTAGCGCCGCCTCAACGTTATTCAAACGAGCAATTTTTTTTTCCACTAGCCGAGCCATTTGCAGGTTAAAGTCACAATTTATTATCGGTAATAAAAATAATAATTTAAGTTTGAATTAAACAGTGTAGCTGCTGTGAAAATTAAAAAAAACTTTAATTTAATTTTGTTTTTGATTCTTTATTGTTTTGACATTTTTCTTCAAAATTTTTAATGTTTATAGTTGACTTACTAGGTTTAAAAAGAAAAAACTGTAAACGGATCTGAAAATTCCTAGGATGGCAGGTTTAATCTCTCTAGTTAGCTCATCTCAAAAATTTGTTGATTGTGTTACAGTTTTTATTTTACTTTTTTCGTAATCACATAAAAAACAAAACTAGTAAATAAAATTTGGTCTAAGTCTAGTAACAAAATTTGTTTAGAAGTTAGAAATTCTATAGGGGTCCGTATAGACCCCACATGGTCAATTTCAATGTTAAAAACCATGATCCTCATAATTTAAATTTAAATATTTTTAACTTTATTTTCTAGGTATTTTTTACAATGGTTTTACAAAATGTTTGTATTGTATAATAATGTTAATTTTTTTTAAATATAAGGTGTAGCCAAAAATAATTTATTGTTTTAACATATTTTTTTTTTATGCTTTAAAAAATGTTTTACTAGACCTAAAAACACGATTCAATCAATAAATAATACATTTTTGACAAGATTTATTTATGAAATATAGAAAATAAAAAGTTCTATTTTTATTATTTTATAACTTATATTGTTTATAATTTAGGGGGACATTAATTTTAAATACTATTTAATAAGGTTTGTAACTATAAAGCACTTTAAGTAAAAATTTATTTGGGTCCGTATACCCCACTAAAGCAATCGCGTTACAAATTTCTCACCCTCACATTTAAATTTCTATAATTATATCCTATATTTTAAATATTTAAATTATATTATTTAAGAAAGATTAATTTTTTTGGTTATGTTATATTTTTCTTTTTAGAATAAAATGCCATAGTCTTAAAATAATTTAATCAATTTAATTTTTAACTACTTATTTTATCTAAAATAAATTTTTTATAATGTGTTTTAAAAAGGGCAATAAAATGACATTTTGTTTGTAAGCTGTTAATCACTTTTTTAAATTTTTAATTAGACATTACGACTTCCTAGTTAATACATTTAACTAATTTGTAAACAAAAAATATAAACAATTTTTTTCTGTTTTCGGGTCAGTTGGTTGAAGAATTTCCAATAAAAATATATTTTATTGTTGTATAAAAAATCTTCCAAAGTGGCTACCAAAGGAGATTTGGAATATTTTTATAACTACAGGATGCATATGGATCCGAAGAAACAAAGGCAGGAACAATATTTAAAATGGAAGCAAAGTAATAAATTTGTCTTAACTTTTTTAGGTTTAATGGAAATAGCTCAATGTGAATATCAAAGGGGAGAATACGAAAAGGCTGAGCAACATTGCATGCAACTATGGAAACAGGAGCCTGATAATACAGCATTACTTTTGTTATTGTCCTCGATTCATTTTCAAATGAGAAATTTGGAAAAGTTGTTTATTTTAATACTTACATTGTAGATCAGCACATTTTTCAACATTGGCAATTAAGCACAATCCACACCTTGCAGAGGCTTACTCAAATTTAGGGAATGTTTTGAAGGAAAAAGGTCATTTGCATGACGCACTTGAGCATTATAAACATGCATTACAGCTAAAGCCAGATTTTATTGATGGGTATATAAACCTTGCAACTGCTTTAGTATCTGCACATGACCTTGAAGGAGCTATACAAGCATACCTTACTGCCTTACATTACAACCCAGTATATTTAATTTAATAATATTTTAGGATCTTTATTGTGTGAGGAGTGATTTGGGAAATTTACTTAAATCTATGGGTCACCTAAATGAGGCAAAGGTATAAAATTTTGCTAGCAATTTACGCTTGGCACACCTAGCAGCAGGTCATTGCATAGCATGTACAGCGCAGCATCTATTTTTTTTTATTTAAAAAATGTGTATAACCTATCACCACATCTTTAAACAATGAAAGATAAATTGTTGTGGATCCATTATAACACCTGCTCTAAAACTGTCATTTTTTAATTTGCCTTATATATTTTTTTTTTATCTTTGTATCAATATGTTCAAGAAGATCAAATTAATATTATTAAATGTAAATGGTAGTATAGACACATTTAATCTCAGCCACCCCTATTGTATCTTTACCAAGGATATTCAACTGATTCAAGCTCTCTTGTTTTCTGGCACCTTAGCTACCAAATTGTTGTGACCTGGGTTTGGATGAATTAATAAACTGATAAGAAGTGGTAAATTAAATATAATGAGCTGTTTTGGCATTGGCATATTAGGCAAAAAGCAAAAGGCTCTTAGCACAGCTTTAGCAAGCAAGCAAAAGCAGTTAATAAGTTGCATTGCAAAGCATTAGGGCAGTTTTTTTTGCATAAAGCAGCATAGCATTTTTATTGGATATAGATACAAACTAGGTTAGTTTGCAATTTTAATTATAACATACTAACGATATTTTAAACATCTTTATAGAGCTAACAATTTAGTTTGTTTCTTTATCCAAACTAACAAATAATGCAATATTTCAAGCTCAAATTATATACATTTAATTATTTTGAAATATTGACATTTATGTTTGGTTCCGCAAATATATCGCAGCAAAATTGAACAAAAATGCAAATTGCATAATTTTTATGTTGTTGAATTTTTATATTATTATCTTTATATTTTTAATAGTAATTGGTTTGTTAGATTTGATTTTTTAGCTGCAATTTTTGTGATTATTTTGCTGTGTATTAAACTTCAAAAATTAATCTTTTAAAACATGCCAATCATTGGTTTTCAAAATGTTTTTAACATTGAATTTTTATTAATGATTTATTTTAATTCCTTCTTTTGGTGGGCTCTATAGGCTTGTTACCTGAAGGCTATTGAAACTCAGCCAAATTTTGCTGTTGCTTGGAGCAACTTAGGATGTGTGTTTAATGCTCAGGGTGAGATCTGGCTTGCCATACATCACTTTGAAAAAGCAGTTCACCTTGATCCCAATTTCCTAGATGCCTATATAAACTTGGGCAATACACTTAAAGAAGCTAGAATTTTTGAAAGGTGATTACAGTTCTATATAATATTTTGTAGTTGTTACATTGTAAAATTTAATTAAAAAAATATTTTTTTTTCTAATTTCATTTTTGTATATATTAATTAGTGTAGTTATATTTTTTATTTAATAGCTTTTAGTAAGTTGACAATTAACAAAAACTTTTACTTTTGTTTAAAATAGGCATCTAATATTACCATTTGTTTTTCTTTCCCAAATCCATTTGCCTTAGTCATTGTAATCATTCTACATTAAAATTATCATGAATGAAAGATAATAGAAAAATTAATATTAAAGTTGAATAAAACATAGTTCTAAGAATATTTTGATATTTAGGGCACGTGCAAAGTGAGTTTTTATTTTCGTAAAATTTTAAAAATTCTGAAAATTTCAAAAATTTTATTTTTTTCAAAATTTTATAAAAAAAATTTTATTTTAGAAAAAGCATTTTATGTGCATACACTAAATTTGGCAAATTTTAAAAAAATTAGCGTTTTATTACAAAAATTTTTTTTTCAAAATTTTGAAAATTTTACAAAAATAAAAACTCACTTTGCATGTGCCCTTATTAACATTTTTATTATAGAAGCATGTACAATCATTATTAACATTCAATGTTTAATAATTGATAATCAAAAGCAACAAATAAAAAATTTGGAATTTTTTAAACTTATTTATAAATTAATGATAAGTCAATTTTTTTTATTTGAGTCTCAAGGTTGCAAAAAACATTATTTTTGACAACTCAATCCTTATAGCACCCTCTTTGAATTGAGGATTTTTAAATCGGACTAGTAGTGTTGATTTATGTTGTCTATTTGCAACAACATTGATATTTTTAAATGGTTATAATATTTTGTGCACTGTTTATAGAGCCGTGGCTGCCTACTTAAGAGCTTTGCAGCTAAACCCTAATCATGCTATAGTTCACGGAAATTTGGCTTGTGTTTATTACGAACAAGGGTAATTTTTAATAAATCAATCTAATATATTAAAATATTATCATCTATTTTTTCTCGTCATTTATATCATTTATTGTTTATTTTTATGATGGTTCAAAATTTTGGGATTAGGTTTTGTCACATTAGCAAAAGATTATAAATCAGTTTTTTTACTATAAAATTTTGGTTTTAATCTTCAAACAATTTTCGTTTACATATAGTTTAATTGATTTGGCGGTTGAAACATATAAGAAGGCTATCGAATTGCAACCTAATTTCCCTGACGCTTATTGTAACCTTGCTAATGCCCTTAAAGAGCAAGGAAATGTAAGATAGTTGTTGTAATTTTATATACATTTTTCTGTCTAAATTATGTTATTAGATACATTTATTATTTTGTTTTTCACTGTTTTATTGATTTTTAAGGTTGAAGAAGCAGAAGAATGTTACTTAACGGCTTTAAGACTGTGCCCAACACATGCCGATTCACTAAACAATTTGGCTAACATTAAACGTGAGCAGGGTAATACAGAAGAGGCTATGAGGCTTTATTGTAAAGCCTTAGAGGTAAGACAGATTACTTATTGTTGCTTAAAGTTAGATTTATAACTTCCAATTATTTGACGAATGACCGCCCCAATATTTTGTTACAATTATAAAAGCTAATATTGTATTATACAGATATTCCCGGAGTTTGCAGCCGCTCACTCTAATTTGGGTAGTCTATTGCAATGCCAGGGCAAATTAAACGAAGCACTTGGTCATTACAAGGAAGCTATTAGGTTGGTATTTGCTTTATTAACTCATTGTGCTATACTTATTTTTATGTAGTATACATTGCTCTTGTAGTCGAATTTATCACGCTTGATTAATTAGAAAATATTGTTTAAAATATATTTTGAATAATATATATACGATATTTAGAATTGCACCTACGTTTGCCGATGCCTATTCCAACATGGGAAATACGCTCAAAGAAATGGGCGATATTCAAGCAGCTTTGCAATGTTACACTCGGGCTATACAAATTAATCCTGCCTTTGCGGATGCACATAGCAATTTGGCTTCCATACATAAAGTATACACATAGGCTATTTCTTACATATTTTTTTTTTTAATTTAATTATTGTCTTTGATCCCTTGTGGCCCTTCTTCTTTGTAGTCCCCTTGTATGCGGTGTAGTTGCTTGGGGTCTACCTTCTCCGCTCATCTGGGGATGACGGGTTGACATCATAATCCCCCAGGTCATTATTAATGGGACCAAAGGTGTCCAACAGTATATAGGCCACATCTAACATAATCAATTAGGAAAATTATAAGTCTTCTATCATTACAAACTGGAGAAGACATGCAATATATCACACAGAGATAATACCATTGCGAAATTCATGCATCAGTTTGTTTCTAAATAAATATGTAAAAGTATCTTTTAATAATGTAATTTGATTGACCAGTAGCGGACTCTGACGTCCTCTACATGCCTTATTACTATTGATTTATCCTGTGCTAGAATTTCAAGCACCCGAGACCCTTTAGAAGAGATTACTTCTCCCATGGGCCACTTGGGACGCTTTTTGTTATGTGATAGGTACCAAATATTTTGCCCTTTAACATACTTAGTGTTAGCTATGCTCTCCTTATGACCTATAATCTCGTTGGGAAGTCTAATTTTTCGCCCTAAAAACTTTTCCGAAATTGATGGTTGGTTGTACGACCCTACTGCATTGCGGTATACTTGGTATAACCATGTCCCATCTTTTTCATGTTGCTGTAATTTTAGCCATCTTTTAGCCATTCCAACCGATCTCTCAGCTAGTCCATTTGAACTAGGATGATATGGTGGAGTAAAAATTAGTTCGATATTCCATTTGTCACAGAAAGTTTTAAACTCTTGTGAGGTAAACGCAGTACCGTTGTCGGTTACTATTGTTTACGGGAATCCAAATTGACTAATAAGCTTTTTTACGAAATTAATTACAACTTGCGATTTAGTATGGTTAACTTTTATAAAATTTGCCCAGCTAGAAAATGCGTCAGCCACGACTAAATAATTATTTTTATCGAAATCAAAAAAATCTAGATGTATGCGTTGCCACGCACGTGTACAACTAGGCCATTTCCTAAATTTATCGCGCTTTGGACGTGATGCTATGGAAGCACATGTAGTACACCTACGACAGACTTCGTTAATTTCATTATTCATTTTTGGCCACCAGTATTTTACTCGGGCTTGTTGTACACACTTATCGCGTCCTTGATGTCCTGCATGTATTTCCTGGCTTATCTTATTAGTGAGACTTCTTGGAAAAACTAGGCGATCTTGTCGTTGCACTAGCTCGTCTTCCAAGTGTAGTTCTGTCATTACTTTATAATAAATGTTAGACGGGTGAATATGCTCAATTTGACCCTTTAAGTATTTTTTAAGAATACTTAAATCTTCGTCTTTTTCGATCGCATTTATGTTATCTTGCCTTGAGGCGCAATTCCTTATTGATTATACTAGATGTGGCCTATGTATTATTGGATGCATTTGGTCCCAATAATGATGCCCTGGGGGAATGTTATGCCAAACCGGCATCCCCAGATGAATAGAGAGATAAGACCCCAAGTCACTATACCACATACAAGGGGACATCATAGACGACGGACCACAAGGGATCCAAGACAATTATTTAATTTGACATGATAATGAAAGTCTTTGGTTATTCAATTTACTTAATTAGTCTAAATTTTAAAATTGATAATTAGGACAGCGGTAACATTCCTGAAGCGATTCAATCATATAGGATGGCTTTAAAGCTGAAACCGGATTTCCCTGATGCCTATTGTAATCTTGCACATTGTTTGCAGGTAGGTGTACACCTGCATTTACCTATATATTTACTCTTGCATTTATATACAATATAGGCTAAAACATTTTTTTCTAATTTTTCAATATCTACAACATTTATCTAAAAAGGGTTTAATATAAAGCATAAATTTATTATATTTTAGATTGTTTGCGATTGGAGCGATTACGAGATACGTATGAAAAAATTAATTGCCATTGTGAATGATCAACTTGAGAAAAGCCGATTGCCCTCTGTTCACCCCCATCATAGTATGCTTTACCCCCTAGGTCATGAGGCCCGTAAAGGCATAGCTATGAAGCATGCCATTTTATGTATGGATAAAGTCGCTATCTTGCATAAAGCGCCGTTTGAGCACCCTATAAAAATGGGTAATTATTTATTCTGTTCAGTTATTAAGCGGATAAGTCTAAATTAAGGAAATATTAGTTCCCTTACAAGTGCCAAAAATAGATTATTGTTAAAATGCCATTTTTGATTGCTTTTACTTTAAAATTATTTTAAAGGGCGCGTTTAATTGTTTCAACTCTTCTTTAAAAAATTAAAAAAAAAATTGTAAATATTAAAAATTTTTTTTTAACTATTTTAAACCCTAATAATATAAAATGCGTTCAATGTTAAATAGTAAAAATTATAAAATTTTTTGAAAAACTGAATGAAGTCTGAACGTGCCCTAAAAAAAAGTTAAAAGATATTTACTGTGTACATTAATATCAGATAAATATAACAAAAAGAGTAAAAAATCTTTGCAAAATTCAAAAATGTTTACTATTTACCTTATTTTGTATGAAGGAGGAAAACCTTTAATATTACTTTATTAATTTGAATTCTTTATAGCAGATATCTGTGTTAAATTTAAAAAAAAAGATTTGATAAGTCTCAATTGTTGAGTTTCATCATTATTAATCTCTTTTTATTCTTGTTTTCAATAAATAAAATTTACTTACATACATCTGATTTTACCGTAATTAATTTGACATTTTGCTAGTATTTTCCAATGAATATGACCTTTAGTTTATTTTTTAATTAATAGTTTTTATTTCTTTTTGTTTAATTGAAATAGCGTCGGGTGAGCGTTTGCGTATAGGATATGTTAGTTCTGATTTTGGAAACCATCCTACTTCGCATCTCATGCAAAGCATTCCTGGTTTTCATAATCGTAAACATGTTGAAGTATATTATCTGATAGTATTTTATCAACATTGTATATATAATGCAAAAGGTGAATGAAAAAATCAGTTCTGCCTGGCCCACTCCTTATTGAAAAGAATATGAAAAAATCCGATAGTTTATTGTTAAACAATAAAGTGTTATTATAAGCTCGAATCATTATTTTATAAATACCTAGACTTATTTTATTCATTAGGCTTACTAGGCTAGGCCTATGAAACCCTTATTCACTATGAACCAATTGGTCACATATTATTGTATTTGTAATTTGAAATATTATATTTTGATACAATTTTAAGCAGCAGCAACTTTAGCCAAACCTTATATTGACAACAGAAATAATATATTATTTATATATTTATAACACTGGACAACACAAAAAAACAACATAAACGATTTTTTGAGGGTTTTGTAGAGAATTTACTTGCGATAACGATCCCGGGTATAGTTTTTTTTCTAATGCCTCCAATTTTTTTAAACCGCGTCTAAAGTTCAGAAAAAAATTCACAAAATTTCTTTAACTATTAATTTTCCAAAAAATCTATTGGCATATTCAGATTCCTTATACAAAACATATCTAAAAAAGGTTATAACCTAAAATTATTAGCAATTTACTTTCAAATTATTAAGGATCAAAAAACGGATTTTATGACGAAAACCACTAATTTTATAAAATTGAAAAAATAAAAAAAAATTATATATTATAAAAAAATTAAAACCGATTACGTTAATAATGGATGTTTCCGTTATCTAAATATATTTTATTAAACTTTTGTTACTACCCATAGGTTTTATGATATAGAAGCCCAAAATACCCCAAAAATTGAAAAATCTCGACTTTAACACCGAATAACTGAAAATCTCAGGCATTGGCTAAAATTCTGATTTCATATTCGTGATCAGCGCCAAAAACTTGACCAAAAACTATAGTTGCCATAAATGATGCTTAGGGTCGTCCAAATTTTGTTGTCCTGTGTAATCAAAGTGAAAATAAAATAATATAAAATAAAACGTTTATACCAACAGATTTTCTGTTACTCCTTGAGCCCCGATGATGGGACCACGTTCCGTGCTAAAATAGGTCGCGAGGCCGAACACTTTGTTGATTTGTCTCAAATCCCATGCAATGGGAAGGCCGCTGATCGAATTTACGCTGATGGGATACACATACTCGTTAATATGAACGGTTATACCAAAGGGGCCCGCAACGAAATATTTGCCCTAAAGCCTGCCCCGATTCAAGTCTTAATATATCCATATTATTGTTTTTATATGGTTTTTGTGAGGAATATTGTTATTAATTCAAGCAATGTCTTATGTCGTAATTTAATTTATATTGTACCAGTTTTTTAAACATTTCGTTGAAGTTTCATTTAGGTATAATTAAACAAGACACGTGATTTATATACCCTTTTCTTTGTTTTATATGTAAAAATTTACTTTGAGACTTTTTATAGTTTAATCAATGAATTAGTAAAAAAAATTGAAAAAAATGAGCTTTAAATTTAGCTTATTAATTTTGATGGTAAATTTATTAAAAGCTTAGCTTTTTATGCCAAGAGTCGCGTTAGATCCAAATTGCTTTTATGGGTCAAAGTAATAATAGAAATAAACAAAATATAAATTATAAAATGCCATACGTTGAAATAGATCACATTTTTCGGACTCTGTTATAAATGTCAAAATTTCCTCGTCTTTACCGGCTAAAATTATTAAATGGTCTACTACTAAAAATATCACGGGAAAGGATAAACGAAGCAATAGTAAATCACACTAATCATTTTTTTATTATTAATAACATTGAAAATATTTTTTTAATGTCCCACTTTTGCTGTTTTTTTTGGACAAAGCCAAATTATGTTACGCACATATAGATTATTTTTAGTTTCCACTAGTTTTTTAACCCTTGTCTGTATAATATGACATAACATTTTCAGCATTATTTTATGTCTATATATATTCGTTATATAGGTAATGTGGCTTGGATATCCTGGCACCAGTGGGGCAGCATATATGGATTACATTGTAACTGATGCGGTAACGTCACCCATTCAACTTGCTGAACAGTACGCCGAAAAATTGGCATACATGCCCAAGACCTTTTTTATTGGAGATCATAGGTAATTAAATTATAAATTTAATCCTTTTTTTTTCAAATATGAGTAGTGTTATGATCAATTTCGTCAATTGTCTTGAATTTTTTACTAATTATTGATTTCTCTCCTAGATATATGTTTCCACACATGAAAGAGAGAGTTGTGTTGGCTACAAAAGACGCTCTCGTTTCCGATAATAACGCCGTGATTAATGGCATTGATCTTTCCGAAATTTCTAAGCTTTCCAGCAAAGTAAACACATTCTTTTTTTAAAGGAATATAACTGTATTTATTTTTATTTAAAGCACCCATAACACATTTTTTAATTTAAATTTACGGAGAGCCTATTTGTGTAAAATTATATTTTTTATTGCATGTAGAAATTACTCATGTACCCAGCGCTTGCCTTTAATAGCCATCATATTAACAGTCCCGCTAGCAGATCTTTATTACTTCCCATTCAGAACAATAATAGTAATAACAATAACAAATCTTCTTCAAACAATAGTAACACTAATAAAAATGGCGAAAAGAAGGATAATAACAGTAACTCATCTTCCAATAGTAATAATGACGCCTCAGCAAACGAACCTGTCTCAGCCGATCAAATAAGCTTGCACAAGGACCCGGTAGAGGTCCCTGTTATAGAAATTCCGACGACTACTGCCCAGATTATGTTGGCTACGACGCAGGCCCAAACCTCCCTCAATGGTATTATCATGCACAACGGTGTTACCAATAACCAAGTGGTTAGTGATTTTTTTTCGAACTTTATGGGCTTTGTAATTGAATTTTTAAAATACTTTTTTATGTATGTGGTAATATATACTATACAATTTAATATGAAAAATTTTGATTTTTTACACTATTAGCTTTAATCATTTAAATCCCTTCAATAGGTCAATAATAAGATTGCGAGCGGTGAAGAGATTCCGTCCCATCTTATACTTTCGACTCGTCAGCAATACGGACTTCCTGAAGGTGCTGTCATTTATTGTAATTTCAATCAACTTTACAAAATTGATCCTGGAATTTTCCGATGCTGGTGTAATGTAAGTTATACAACTACCATTTTATTATACATTTTTATTTAATTTATTTTTTTGTATAGAACTTTGTTTATAAAAGATTAAGATACTTAAATAAGTTCTGTTATTATTGGTAGATTGTCCGGAACGTCCCGAACTCCTACCTATGGCTCCTACGATTCCCAGCCTCTGGCGAACCTAACGTCCTTCTTTATGCCCAAAAACTTGGTCTGCCCCCAAACCGCGTCATTTTCTCGAACGTTGCACCCAAGGAGGAACACGTGCGCCGTGGCCAATTGGCTGATGTCTGTCTCGATTCGCCTCTCTGTAACGGACACACTACTGGGATGGATGTCCTCTGGGCCGGAGTGCCTATGGTCACTCTGCCTTGTAAGTCACCTTTTATGCAAGTTTTTTCTTTGGGGGCTATCGTAGTGTTCATAGTTTGACAAATTTTTGAGATGTATAAGCTAATTTACAAAATTAATTCCACTAGCTTGATAAGTCAGCTATAAGCATCTAAAAGATTTAAAAAACAAAAAATGTTGATATATATAATAAAACAGCTAAGTTGTTAAATTCAAACTTAAATTAAAACTGTTTAAATATAGTGTATAGGTTGGGATGCAAAATTTCATTTATTGCAAAATAAAATTTTTAGGTGAAACTTTGGCATCACGCGTTGCCTCATCCCAGCTTTATGCTTTAGGTTGCCCTGAACTCGTTGCTAGTTCAAAAGAAGAATACGAAAACATTGCTATCAAGCTGGGTGCCGACCGAGAATAGTATATTTTACACTAAATACCTGTATTTTACTTTTTTGGTAAATTAAAATTGTTGTTTTTAAAAGTTGCTATTTTTATATATGCCATGTGCTTTGTGTGAACATTCCAGCCTGACACGTATTAGGTCTTGTGTTCGGTTCCTCCTACGGCTTTTTTCTTCGGAAATGGTACTCACGTACAATTTTTTTAAAACTACGTGTCCCGCTTAGTTAATAGGCCCTAAACGTGGGTCAGGCTAGGTTTTTCACGACAATTTTTTTAATGCGCAAAACATGTAATAAAATAAGTCTGGGCAACTTGAATATTTTTTCCTTTTACAACTTAATAAAGAATGTAGAAGGTAAAAATGTAAACATAACAAGTTTTTATGAGTTAGGCCAATTTTATCTAATAAAAATTGCAAATTCTTGTACTATTATACTATCTTAAGTCAAATTTATTATTTTGTCAATTTGTTTTAATTGTTTATACATGAAAAAGAATTTTAATGCCTATAACTTTCGGGGGATAATGACATTCTTATACAAGCAATAGAATATGTGCTTTATTTCATAATTATTTTTTTCACATCCAGGTACATTTTAAATTTTGCAATTTTAGTTTAATGATTAGCTAAATTCATAAAATTTGTTTAATATTGCAAAAAATTTATTCAAATGATTTTGGCTTAACAAGTTATGATAACATGTCCAAACGCAAATTTGATAATTTTTTTAGCTAGCCAAACTTTGAAAAATTGTTTATGCATATAACTATTTTTGTTTCTTAGATTTTAAGGCTTTTTTGTATATTTTGCTCCAAACTAGATGGGTGAATTAACTTTTTTTGTTTCTTAAATTTTAAGGCTTTTTTATATATTTTGCTCCAAAGTAGATGGGTAAAATTAAAAACACAAATTGCAACTGAAAATTTAAAATATTTTGCACAAAATTAACTTCGGAGTTTTCGAGTTAATTTGTAAAATTTTTTGTCGATATGTGTAATAATTTATTTGATTTTTATAATTAAAGCTTGAAGGCCATGAGGGCTAAGGTATGGAAACTTCGAACGTCGAGTTCGCTTTTTGATTCACAGCGATACGCCTGGGACATGGAAAAGTTGTTTAAGAAAATGTGGGATAAGCATCAAAAGGGTCTCCCTGTTGACCATATTACTGAATAAATAATAAATTTGTTTTTCACTTTTTATGTTAAAAATTAGAAGTGGACCATTGCATTTGATATATTCGTTATATATATTCTAACAAAAAAATCATTTTATATTTTATTTACAATATTTGATTCTTCTTTATTGTTAGTACCTCTTAATTGATATACCACATTTTGCCTATTATTTATTTTAAATATACTTACGAAATTATAAAACTTCGAAATGTTAATTATTTAGAAGGTAAATCAAGGTTGCGGGCACTTAAATTTAAATTATTTACACGTTTTATTTGGCTATTTTTTGATAATTTAGATTGAATCGTCCGGCCTTTCCTTTTTATCATCCTTTTTTAATGCTTCCTTAAATTTTTAATATATAATAATTATTCTACCAAATATTGTCTCTTTTACCATTCGTGATATTTATTTATGTCGCTTTTTGTTTTACTATATTTCAATTTATATAAAATTACATTACATGCCGTATTATTATTATAATATTATTATTTTATATTTATCTACAAAATACTAGGTATTATATATGCACTACGTTAGTTTTTTTTATGAAATAGAGATACTTATGCCACATTTTTTATAACTAAATTTATTGAGATAAACATGATAAAATGTATGTATAATTCGTATATCAAAAACTAATTATAATTTAATGTAGATAAAAATAATTTAAAATGAGAGATGAAATGATTTGAAATGGGTAAACAATAGGAAATAAAAATACGTATACGACACTGAATAAAAAGGGAATAAAAGACAAGAGTGAGTCCTATCACTACAATTAGAAATCTTCTAAAACAATGCTAAAATATAATATAATTTGGGGTCTTTGGTAAGTTG
>CM060243.1:19624892-19679905 GCA_030555515.1 Acutogordius australiensis
TTACACTGTGTGTTAGGCAAATATGAGATTGTATGAAGAGAGAGGTATTTTGAGCATCTTTACATAAATATAAATGCTTGTTGGAATGGGTTTTGAAACACTGGAAATGATAAAAACGTTTACCAAAGGAATGTTTGAATGGAATTACGGTGAATGAAATGCATATCTTGTTGGTATTTAGTAAAATTTGTTAAAACTATATTATAAGAAGATGAAATATACATAAAAATTAGGTGAATGATTTATAAAAAGGACATGTAATAATCTAACAAGTTTGTTTAAAGCATTTAAAAATGTGTCTTTGATTAGGTTGTAGGTTAAACATGCAAATATAATTTATATTTAAAGTGTGATAACTTAAAAATTGACTGCTAAAATCTAAATAAGCGCATTAAAATTATATCTTGCTAAATATTTTAGTTCATAACATTAATTAATAGTTGATTTTAATATTTATTATTAACAGTTCTAAATTAGAAATCCTTAATGAGTTTATATTTATAGTCTAATTAAAAAAGTATGGTGGATAGAGTATTGCAACTAAATTTTAAGATTTATCCTTCACTGAGATTCGAGGTGTTTTGAATTCCTGTTTATAATATAAAATGAAACTGGACATGTTTAGTAAGTATAATAAAAAAAACATAATTATTAGGTCATTTTATAATATGAAAAATGCGTTGTGATTATTACTACTTAAATTTCCCCCCATTTTTTCAATTTCTAAGCTCCTAGTGCAATATTTTGATGGGTATGTTTAGAGAGCCAATGTTTTCACTTTCCTAACTTAAGGTTATTTGTGATTCCAACATTAATGTTTATAATGACCTAATATTAATTAGAGGACAAACGAAAAAGTTAAAAAGTAGTAGTTACCTTCCTACCCTCTAAACCTTAGGCTTAGGTGTGCTGATCATAGGCGATCGTTCTGAGCTGGGCATTAGGTCATCTATACTCAGTGTGGCATGGGTCGCTGGTTGACCCATATTTTTGTGAATATTGTTTTGGTGGTTATTGTTATTGATATCAACTAGGGCTTGAGATTCTACACTTCGGGGATGGTTTGGATTAGTTTTTGAATCTTTTTGTGCATTACCACTATAATTGTGATGTGTAAGAAATGAATAATTAAAAGGCGATCACGTGTTTTATTTAGTTCAAATTTTTTTGTTAAAACAAAATTCAATACAAGATGAACACGGCCTTACAGCCGGAAGATGTTAAATTAAAAACAATTTAACGCTGACGTTAATAGTATTTTTGCATGATGCTTAAGCCACAATTTAAACTTAATATATAAGTTAATTAAAACACATATGGACAAAATATTTCACATAAACATTTTATTCCCGATCTTAGTTGTATTTGATTAAAACGCTCTCCATATATAGAAGATCAACCGCCATCATCACTATTTAAAAAAACAAGATTGAGCTTTTTCGAGTCAATACTTCGTAATTTTAATTAAGATTCTAATTTTTTTGCTATAACAAATGCAATATGACTTTTTTTCTTTGCTCAAAAACTTTTTATACATATTACAATACGGTAAAAATTAAAAAACTATTAGAATCATATGAAAGTTTGGCCAATTAGGAAATTTTTAGGTTAATTGAGATGGAATAAGTATAAAAATTATATTAAAGTTCACTTCAACTTAGCTATCCCATTTGCCGTTCCCTGTGTGGACTTAGGAGGTGAGGTGGACCCTTTTCTATTAGATGATTCTTTATTCGAGGCAGAAAGATTATTTCGCTTGGGTGAGTTAAGTCCTCCAAAAAAGAGGTTAAAAGCACCGACCTTCTTATTCGCCTGCTTGGAAGGAGATGACGATGACCCGTTAATAGCATCACGATCCCCTCGTCTAGAGTTGTCATTAGGCTTTAAAGCGGCCGCCACGCCCGATTGGCCATTGAGAGGAACGGTGGTTGCTAGGGTATCTTCTGATTTAGGCGAATTAGTTTGACTGCTTTCGACCTCTTTCAAATAGTTTTTACCTGCAAATAAAGGTGACATATATGGAATATAATTAATTAACAGCAAATTCGATAGTTGCGTTAATTTAGATTGGTGAAGAAGATGGTTAAATTTATACTAAAACATGATTGATATGCCTTGAGCGAAAGCCTACGCTAAGAAAAGTTCGCCGGTATATGTTATTTTTATTGTAGATGGCACCAATGTTCAGAAGTTAGTTGATTCACAACAATGACAAAACGCATACCAATCCTGACAAAATCGATAATAATAACACAGTCCGACATATTTTTGATATAGAAAAGCTAACTTACTAATTTAGGGATTTTAAAATTCGCTATTTTGCGATTCGCAAATTAAAATAAACAGATAAACTTTTAACTTCTTAAAATAATATTTTCATATTAAACCGATGAAAAGTCGTATCATTTATAGGTTTGCATAACCTTAGCGTGTTAGAGCTTAAAATTTAATGTCTATAATATCTCATTACATAGGTCGACAAAAATCAATAAGTGAAAAAAGAAATTCATGGCACTGATGATAATCCTCATGTTGGTTCTCATAATTATTTTCCGTCTAATAAAGTTTCTTCATTCGGCTATTTTCTTAGGTATATATCGAAAAAATGGCCAAATTGACAGATTTGGCAACTTCGAGAAAAACCTAAATAAAAACAATTAAAGAAGTTTTATTGTCATGTGAAAATTACATTTTTCTTCTTCAAAGAATGAAAATAAAATTTCTGAAGTTCACGAGCTCTTACATCAACATTTAGGTTATTCAGAATATTTGGCACTCCAACCTAAATAGGACACGATGTACTATCGGTTTTAAATAAAAATATCATTTGAAGTTTAAATTCAGGAGATTAGCTGTTTTAAACATAAAAATAATTTTTGTCAATATTTTTTGTTTTTAATTTTTTTTGTGTTTTTTTAATAATGAATATAGCTGGTTTAAAAATTTGATAGAAAAAATGGTAAACGGATTTGAATCCCTAAGAAGGCAGGTCTGGTTGTGAAGTCAGCTAATAACTCTCAAAAATTTGTTTGTGTTATTTCCTACAAAAAATTGAAGTTACAATTATAGAAATTTTTTAAGGATCGCACAATCGGTCAATTTTGCCAAATTTGGCCATTCGATGCTGGATCTGTAAAGCCCTACCTCAATTGATGATAAAGAAAAAATAATAAATACAAAGCCATCGTGAAAATTATATCGCTCTAGTTTAGCCATACATTCATATACTTTTGTAGACCTGTGAAAAAAAATTTACTAAGCTTATAAAATGAAAACACAAATGGCCCATAATTTACCTGAGTACTTCCCAGAATTGAGGACTTTCCGCGTGACTAACATTATGAGCCCGCATTGCTTGCTGCAATAGCAGTAGACGTCGGCCAATATGAGGATCATGAAACAAACCATACAAATAAGAGCTATCCATATACCACGGGTAATTGTCGTTTTACCGGTTTCTTTGTAAAGCCTCGAGCTTTGAATGTTTGTACCATCTGAATAATTTAAAAGCAGGTTTATAATCATAAAATAAAAATTTGTCAGGTCTCATAGAAATTTTTGAGTTTTGTTTTTAAAACTGTCATATATACAAATATTTAGGGCTTCAAAAAAATTTGTTATAGATAGCCTCCTGGCTAACCTGATTTAACATTCACATAGACCGTGTCCCACTCACTAAGCCCTATAACATTGGCGGCTCGAACCATGATCTTATACACCGATCCCGGTTCTAGACCGTCGATATAGTAATTATTGGTCGGTGCCTTAGCCGTTCCCTCTTTAAGGTAGGAAGCATCCGAAGTGTAAGGCCTAAATCGGTCCTGTTCCAAGGTGCTTCCATTTGTCTTGGCATCGAAGTATCCCTAAAAAAAAACATTCGTGATAAAATAAATTTTCCAAATAAAATTGCTATATTTCGGACTTAATTTGACGATAAAAATTCAAAAAAAATATTTTAGCATTTATTCTACAAATTTAAAACTATAAATTGAGAAAAAACTAAAAAGGGGTTTGGTACCCGTATCCATTGTATTTCGTAGACATTAATAGGTCGTCCGCCATCAAGTGGCTCCTTCCAAACTAGCGTATAACTTTCCCTTTTGCCCTTCCCATCTTCACCTTTAGAATCATGATTATTATTATCATCATCATCATTGTGATGGTAGGGATAACCTTGATCGTTGGGTGACTTATTAACATCGATCCAATTATTATCAGCTGAGAGATGACTCCCATCCGCGTTTCGTTCATTCATATTTGATTTCACGTCAACCTCCGAGGGCGAGATAATGCGAGGTGGGTAGGGCGGACTTTGTTTGGCCGTTTGGACGCGGAATTCGCGGCTTAGTGAACTGTTACCCACGGGGTTGACCAGCTGAAAGGTTAGGATGTAGTGCGTATCCGGAATGAGATCGGAAAGTATATAAGGGCCACCTAGGAAGGAAATGTTAATTGAATACATGCTATAAATTAATTAATCTCAGGTAAAATATATTTACTTTTGCCTAGGTGATAATAGTTGGAAGGCTGTTTTACTTGTAATATTTAAACATTTATACATTATAAACCTATACTGAAAGCCTTGATCTGATGCCTCCCGGTAGCTTCGTGAGGACTTTGATCCATGGTTCGATAATGGACGTTAATGTAGCTAACATTTAGTATGGGTGATTCCGAACTGTGATATAAATCCTCTAACGGAACCGTAAAACGCACTGTTGTAGGAGAGACATCCCAAAATTGAGCAGTGCTTAAAGGTTGAGGTGGGACTATTTTCATAAAAGCAGGGATTAAAGTCATTATATATGAACATTATTTTGTTTAAAATATGCCAAACCTCGCTTATTTTTGTTAACTAATTCAAATTTTGAAAAGATAAAAACTCTAATAATGTTAATAGTTGGGGCAAAATCATCACTGTATACGATAATTGTGTCTGCATTCAGATTAAAATTAAATTTTGGTCAATAATTCATGGTGTTTTTTTGCATTATTAAAAATTTTATTGACCAACAAAAATAACAAAAACTGTTGCATTTTTTCAAATCTCTTGTTTATGCCTTGGGGGTTAAAAATTTCGTTATTATTCCGGAAGTTAAATATAAAGCTAATCGTAAATGGATTATAACTCCAACAAATAGCCTAGGTTTAATTTTTTGGTAATTTAAAATTATAAATTTACTTTTATCGTCCAATCTTACTCCTAAAAATATATGCCTATTGTATTGAGATAGAAAATTCTTTAATTTAAAATGTTAACAATAAGATAAAAATAAGGAAAGAGAATGGTCTAAAAATGAATATGAAATAAAAATCTGATAAGATCTTGTTAGCTGTTTATTTTTTTTATTGATATAAGTATAAACACATCAGGGCAAATTAAAAATCACATATTAATTATATAATTTAAGTTACAATTTAAACTATTTAAAATAACTCTTCAATAAAGTACAGTCCATCGATAACGTATTAGTTCTAGCATATACAACCATAAAGAGCTCAAATTTTTGAATATTAAGAAAAAAAAATTGTTAAGTATTAATAAAACCATCTTGTAAAATTTGATCAAACTTACCGGCTTGCCGTATATTGAAGTAATGAACATCGGAGCCATATACGTTGGTGGCCTCACACCTCCATTCACCATCGCCGTAAATCCTTGCACTGTGGTTAATCTGCACGGCATAATTTGTTAATTTAAGATGACAAATATGCTATGAAATTAATATAAATATAATTAATAAGTTTATTACTAATTGGATTGGTAAACATTTTGTTAATCAAAATATCAAAAAGTATTTAATTCACCATTCTTTTGCATTTTAATTGATCAAAAAAAAGTATTACACCTAATTTAAAAATTTTTGAAAAAAATTAGTTTAATATGCCGGCCTGATTGATAAGATTTATGTAAAAAGTATTGTTTTTTATTTAATTAATCTTGTTATATCCCATATATATAGACAATCTTAAATTGAAATAACAGTGTAAAATATCTTTTGACTTAAATTAACATTATAACTCACTTGAAATTTGGATATGCTATTCCGTGGATCGTAAAATTTGGCATATGTTGAAACATCCTTCTCTTTAAAAAACCATCTAAAAAGAGCCGCTGGATTGGAATCGGCCTTACAAGTTAGATTAAGGGCATGACCCGGCCAAAGGTAATGCAATTCTTTAGTGACTGCCTTATCGATAACTGGCGGATCTAGAAGGTAAAAAATAGTTTCAAATTTATACAATAATTTATACAATACCCCATTTTATAATTGTGTGATTAGACAAATTAATGAATGTTCGATGGCACAATTTTTGAATTTTAAGACCTCCAAATTTTTTTCTAAATTGTTATTAACTGTAACCTTAATTTTTCATTTAAACAATGAGATATTAAATTAATTTTTTAAGCTCCAACATCCACGATTATTTACCGATTAAATTATTATTTTATGTTTGAATTTAATAGTTTAGCCGTTTTGCATAAAAATAATTTTGCTCGATATTCTAATTTAAAAACACTTTTTCATAAATATTAATGTTTATTGGCTTATTTTTTAACTAAAAGGTAGGGTTAGAAAACTAAGATCGAATATCATATACATCTGAAAAATTTATCGAAATGTGTAATCAATGTTCAAGATACACTACGATTTCATCCTAATTTAAAAGTATAGCTGTTTTCAAATTTAGAAAAATAAAAAAAAATTATTTTTACAAGTTACAATGAAATTTGCTAAAACAAATTTAAAATTTCAATCAAAAAATCACATCTGTAAAAAAAAAATCTTCTTTGAGTAGGAAATAACAATTCAGTTTAGTTTAAATTACACTGAACAGTGATATAGTTGGTGACACGACCCTGGCCCGCTTGATTAACGGCCTCGCATGTGTAGGCGCCGGCATCGGTCCGTGACGCATTCCTTATGGTCAGGATGCCATTTACAATTTGCGTTGATAGGGGTTGAGTTTCGAAAGTAATGCGACCGCCATCAGAGTTATCTTGGTGGGCAGACCTTGAAGGAGACTAAATCGAAAAATATATACAAAGTCAAATTTAAATTTTATAAACAAGTGTAAGGAATTATATAAATAAAAAAGCAATCTGTACAATCAAATATTAACGTTGAAAATTAACCTTGGATATACATGACATGAAATATATTAAAGAAAATGCTCAAATTATTTTGAAAATATAAGTAACACATTGTAATTCAAGAAGGATTTTTTTAAATTTTGTTAATTAAATAACAAATATTCAAATGAGTCTTAAAAAACAATCCATTTACAACTTTAATGTCAGTAAATAAAGCTGGCAAAAATTTGATTTTTATAGATAATAAAGAGCGTGTGCCTCAATTGCCAAAAAATAAATTTTCTAATATTGTAACCTCTCTAAAATTTAATAAAAATAATTGGGTTTGAGGTTTGCCCTGTATTTTTACCCATATAAGGGCACCGTACCCGTTTTGGGCTTCTGATAGTAAGATTTGCTCTGCCGGCGACCTATGTTTCAGTATAAGCTCTCCTTTTGGACACATCATTTAGGGCACACTGCCTTCTTGTAGTCAGCAGCTTCAAAGTGGTTGGACATATGTTCTATTTTCCGAAAAAATAGACGCTCTGCACTGAACTCTCGACCCCCTGCGTGTAAGACATTGATGTTTGCCAATGAGCTATCTGAGCCAACCTCTCTAAAATTTAATAAAAACCTGAAGATGATTATTGACGACGTTATTGTCTGTATTAGCAGCAACACCGATTTCCTTTCCGTTTCGCACTATTCTTAGGTTTGGAGCAGGGTCTCCCTCGGCCATGCATTCAAGCTTAACCTCATCCTCACCTTGGACGACTGTCGCGTTATGAAAACGTTTTACAGTTGGAGGTTCTGTTTTTTAAATATTATTTTTAAAAAAAATAAATTACAAAATTTTATCAAATTTTGCATCTATATAAGCATAAATATACAGAAATGGTAAAATTTAAACATAGGAGTAATCTAATACGCATTTAACCTTAAATAACACTTTTAAAATTATAATATTGTTTATATCAGTATTTATAACGGTATTACTGTTGCTAAATATAATTATAGTTGGAAATAAAATATAATTTTAAACCTGTATATTATTATACCATATCTATGAAAAAAATACCCAAAAGATCAATCTTAAAGTCAGCCAATATCTGTCCAGCTGTGTTAACGGCTTCGCATTTATAGAAATCTTCGTCGTCTTTTCGAACGTCCCTGATGGTCAGCTTTCCGTGAATGGAGTCAATGTGATACCTTAGTGAGTTCTCATTATCAAGTTTGGCAGAATTCTGTTAAAATTTACAATGATATTTGCAAGTGCTAATATCTTAAGCGCCTCATAAGTTATTCGTTATTTTTAAGTAAAAAAAGTGCGCATAACACATTCGACAAACAAATATTGATTCAGATAAAAAATACGAGATATGTAATATAAAACTCTTTACCTTTTGTTTCAAACTTGTTTAAACATTATATAAAAAGAGAAATTATGATGTTTATAAAATTGTTTTTGGTTAAGCTATCTGCTATATTCTCTTGAGTTGTTTAAGCTGTTAAAATATTTGGTTGGCCATTTAGGAAAATTTTAAATATTCATATTTTAACAATTTAACATTTCTCTTTCTTAATTTTTAGCAAAATATTGTGCAAAAAAAAATTTAGATTACACCTTTATAATTCAAAACTTTGCGTAAATAGAAAAAATATTTCATAACGCAGCTCGACAAATTTTTGAGAGTTATAAAGTAATTTTATAGATTTAACCTGACATCTTAGTGATTTTCAAATCCGTTTACCTTTTATTTAATCAAACTTTGTAAGCCAGCACATTGAATATTTTTAAAAAATAAAAGATTCAAAAACAAAAATATATTAAAAAAAAATTATTTTTACATTTAAAACAGCTGAACTTTAAACTTTAAAAATATTTTTATTTCAAAACCGATAATATATTGTGCCCTATTTACGTTGGGGTCCCAAATATTCTGTATAACCTAAATGTTCATCTTGGACCTTTAAATAACTAAAAAATTTATTTTTTAATATTTGAGATAAAAAATATATGTTACGAACAATTTTATGAAAGAAATTTTTTATTTTTATCTTTTTAAGTATTCTTGTGATCGCAAAATTAGTCACTTTAGTCAACTTTAACCATTTTTCGAATATTATCTAAGGATTTGGCCGACTGAACTACGGAAAGCATAAAAATTATATGTAGGCCCTTATAGATTATTTCCCCTAAAGTGTCTAATTTTCTTTCATTGATTTTTATCGACATGTGTAAAAATGTTATTGAGTTGCAGAAATGAATATTCCTATCTATAACTTTAACTATATAATATTGGCGGTTTGACATAATAGTGAAAAACGTTAGACATGTTTAAAAATAGATCATCATTTTAATATTATGTAACCCTTTAGAAATTTTCGAGATGATTCAATGAATAAATATAACTTCACATTTTTTAATTAATAAGAATTTAAATGTCGACTATTCAAATTTAACATCAAATGCATAAAAAATTCCAGTATTAAAACCATTCGATATCAAGTTTTTAACCTAATAAAATGACCAATATTAAAATACAATTTTAGGTTTCTAACTTTATAAAAAGAAATTTGGGGTTTAGGCTTGCCAGAGGTCAAGCATGAAACAGTCAACGTTGAACCTATGTAGCCCGTCACATCGTGTGGCTGTTCTAACCAGGTCGGAGGTGCTATTCAAAAAATAACTATAGAATAAATATCAAACTTTTAAAAAAAAATATTAACCACCTTGTTGTAAAGATTTTCACCGACTTTTCCACTTTAATTTGTGTTACGCCCAAGGGTGGCGCCTCCATATGAACTATGGCACCGAACGCCCATATATTTCATAACATCAAAGATCTAAAAAGCCCAAGATTTTGCTAAAGGGTGCCACTAAATCTTACCCATTTAGAGATTTAGTAACGCGCTCTTGAGCAAAAACTTTTCATGGTAACTCTATTATACTATTACAAATGTAACAAAACCTTCCAATATATGGATGGGGTAATTGAAGTTTAATAAGATAACTTACAGATAACCGTTACGTGGATTTTCCTTTCCTGCATCATGCCGAGTTCATTGTTCGTCGCTAAGCACACGTACGTCCCCTCATCCGAAGGTTGAACATGGTTGATAAGGAGTCCGTCCTCTTGATGTAGGATTCGATCATCTGCGAATGGTGTGTGCCAATAAATAAATTAAACGATAACAAGCAGGAAGGTTAATAAAGTTAATGTTGTTTAGTTTTGGTGTATAATGATACATTTAAATAAGTTCACTGAATTTCTAAAATGTTTGATACTTGTGGGCATTAAACCGCCTGGTATAACAAGATGTAAAAAATTTTGAAATTGACAGGCTTATGTTATACTTATGTTCGGGCTGATTTATATATATGAGATATTACTTTACCTTAAATGAAAGTAGCGAACAAATTATAAATAAACACCTAATTACACCGTACATATAATATGGTCTAGGCCAGGGCTTCTTAAACTTTTGTTATCCCATTTATGATTGCGTGTTTCTTAACTACCCCAACAAATATAAAAGAAAAATAAATTATTTTTTTTTTGATGATATATTTATTAGGTAACAATATACATATGCATATGAAAATATATAAATTTAGAATTCGTTTTAAAACATATATAAATCTAAAATTGAAATTTGCACAAATTGCTATAGAAATGTTTTTATTATAGTTTCAAAAACAAAAGTGGATTCTAACCGTCTCAATTCTCTCGAATATATTCAAGTAGTTGGGTGGTAAATATTAAATTAAAGTTAACGTTAAAAATTTAATGAGATGGATGTGCCTGTTTTTTATTGCATAACAAATCAAATCGTGGTGTAATGTTTGAAACTGCTGGACGTAAGGCCTCTTCAACATTTTTTATCGCTGACCGATATTGGGATTTAATGTGTGTTAAAGCGGAGAAAGTAACCTCACATAAATATGTGGTGTTTTTAACGCCATATCGGCGATTGTGAGAATTTCAGTTCTAGTTCCGATCCAGAATTCAGTTAAGGGCTTTTTTTGGAATTGTAGTTTTTATTTAAGTCACAAACAGTCTTTCCGAACCAGAAGATTTTATGATGTATTTAGCTACGATGATTGTTATTTTTATTTATAACAATAATTTTACAAGTTAAAAAACATTTTTTGTTAAATTGTATCTTCACTCGCGACCCCTTAATTTTGCTACACGACCCCAAAAGGGGTCGCGACCCATAGTTTAAAAAGTCCTGGTCTAGGCTACTTATAAAGAATTCGGCCAGGTTGCTCAACGTCAATCTAAAGTAAAAGGCTCTATAATGCAAAAATCATATTAAATCTCAAGAGTAGCCATGAAAAGCCATTTAAGTTTAACTATGAAATCTTATTGTAAAGAGAATGACGCCGACATTCTCGCATTAAGATGTCCTATCATTTAAAGTCTCTCATACGCTAGCTATCTCGCCTCATTCCAGAACGTTTTATAAAAGAAGATGTAAACGACACGTTTGAAGTGTTAATAATTCATCGTTTTTACCTGGAAAGTTACCACGGTCACCTCTCAAATTACACAAATGTTACTACTATGAAAACCTGCGCCGTAGAATTGTCCCTGAAGAAATAAGCAAGCAAGCAAAAAGAATGGTGCAAAAAAATTTTAGGCTAAAAGGGAGAGAGTTTGAATGAGACAGCTTTTATTGTAACATAATACCTGGAGAAAAAGGTAATTTTTTTTCAGCGCGCGTCTTTTATTGAAAAAGGGTGCCACAGCGTAGGATTATGTAATCCCATCTTGGCAATTTTCCTTCATTACACAAATTATAACAATTTTTATTTAAATATGTATGGTTTTCTAGTATAAATTAATCATTTGGCAAACTTATGGTGATACGTCATGTATATTTAAAAAAAAGTCTAATACCAAAAAGGTGTTTCAAACTCCTAGATAGAAATAAAGTTGGCATAAAAATTTAAAAATTAAAGAAAAGCTTACGCGACGGCTCATTAAGGTGACCAGCAATCATGGGCCATTCCACTTCGAGGGGCGGTTCGCCAATTACGATACAGTAGACTTTCGATGTCGTGTTTATGACCAGTTCTTGATGTTTCGGAGCCCGGAGAAACTTGATCGGTTCTATAAATGTTTTAGACAACAAATATAAGGTATAATTCAATTATTTGCACACAGCCAAAATAAATAATATAAAACAGGAAATATAATGGAAGTAAAACTGGCGTCTATTCTACCTATTACCAAATCTTCAAGGTCATATCCACTCTTCTTGAGAATAGAAGCATCTCAATGAAATTTGAGTGGGAACTCCTAGTTTTTTAAGTTGAATAAAGAAAAATTTGACCGAGTCTTAAAAATTAAGATTATATTAAACTCTTAATAAGACTAATAAAAAACTGGCTAAAATTTCGATTTTAATTTAACGGCCAAAAAACAACTGACCGATCCTCTGAGTATTAAAATATCTGCCTTACCGCGAATCAGTTTTAAAATCATTCTCTAAACTTCATACGCTAATATTATTTTTTTTTGAAGTGTCAAAGCGTTTGGCGATAATAAGAAAATAAAAATTGTAGGTAACGCATCACTAACACCTTTGGCATTCAATTCTAGCATTGTGTCGCTGAAAAGATTCTACATTAAATAATAAAAAATTAATTGCTCGCCGGTGTATTTAGCAAAAAGAATCCATTAGAGATTAGGAAATATTCAAGGGGGGGGGGGGGGGGGGGGAGAAATTTTGAGGTTAAGAATGCCGTAATAATGTATGTCAAGTGTTTTAATTTCGCACTTGCATTAAGAAGAATTATATCAAATTTTAGATTAAATAAAAAAGCTACGACAATAATCCTTGACTTAAAATACCTTAAACAGATTTTCATTTCTGTCACCAGCACTGCAAACACTCTTAAATGCTTTAGAATGAGAGGAATGAAGCGAAAACTAACTTAACCAGGTTAAGGTTGGGTCTTGTTCATAAAAGAGAGTTTGATTAGATTGTGTAAAATGTTGTTAATTAGAAATGTTCTTATCAAAAAATCTTAGATTCATAACGAATGACACTAATTGCTATCATTAAACCTGTTTTACCAAGTGTCAAACCTCCGTTATATACAGCTTAAAAACAATAAAAAAGAATTTATAAAATCAATGGACCTTTTCCTATACTCGTCTCGAGTAGAAGTTCAAACCGGGCAGTGATTTTTGTGTTAGGCCATGCCCGGAATTCAAAAATATGACCCGTAAATTATATATTGCAAACTATAAATTTTTTGCTTTAAATATCAATTAAGATACAGAGTGTAGAAGTAATACTTTATTATCGCGTGATATTATATTAATATATTATTTTTAGTTTTTGTTATAAATATTTAAAATTAGGGAAAATTAGAGATAAAAAACGGCCCGGCCCGTCATTTTGTTTTTGTTCTACTCAGGCCGACCCACTATGCCCGGCACATTTTTCGGGTGGGCCGGCGGCTGACCGGGCGGACTTTTCCCAACTATGATCTCAACTCCGACCACTGCGCATACGGGCCGAGCCAAAAAATTATTAAACAAGGACTGATTGAAAGCCTACGATCAGCTGTTGAGGTCCTTAAAATTTGAAATCAGCTAATAATTCACAGTGGCTTACTTAAGGCAGTTTTTAGCTAAATCACCATATCTAACAATGAAATTTTTTTTTATATAAAGCTGATTCGAGGGCTGACATAGATATTTTATGTGTAGTTTTACTACTAGACAAAGTTGCTAACGCTTTTGTGTAAATGCATAAGAATTTAATAGTAAATAGATGTATGGTAGATATTATTACGGTAAGTTTGTAGTTCAATCTTCTGAATGAAATCGACACCGCCTATTCTGGCCGAACAAGTGTAATTACCGGCATCCATAGCCGTTACGTTGTATATGAACATTTTGGCAGAAGATCCAATCTTGGTGATACGAATCCTATTTTATATAAATTTCAAGGTAAAGTAAGTTTTAACTCGGAATGTCGCCATTATAATAATCAAAGGTAAAATTGTTATTACTTAAACAATTTTTTATATAACGATACCAAAAGTTTATGGTAACAAATTATATTTTGATACTAATTGGAAGAAATATTAAAAAAAAATGAGACTAAATCTTAAAAAAATAAAAACGAGTCAACAGGTTTAAATTACAATCGCCTTCTATTTTTAACTGCCTGTATGATAAGTCTCTAAAAAATATAATTTTTTATATATAATAATACTAACTAAAAGTAAATTTCCACCCTTACATTAAGTAAACACTAATTCAACTTTAATTAACCCAGGCACGATTCTAGACCCCCTTTTGGGGGGGGGGCAGTGCCCCCCCCCCCCCCCCCCAAAGTTTTTGATTGCCCCCCCCCCTCCAAAATAATTGAATTTGCCCCCCCCCCAAATACATAGTAATTTTATGTTTGCCCCCCCAAAAATACATAGTAATTTTATTTATTCCACATGATATAATTAGATTTGCTCCGTCAAAAATATCTAAAAAATATTATCTTAAAAATATTTACTTTTTTTAAAAGATTATTCATTAATACTTCTCATCCGCAAGAAAGATCAAACTAACACAGAAATATATAGAAAAATTTGATTTTACAAAAAGTTTTATATTTGTGAAAGCAATTCATAAATATGATGCCTAAGAAATTTTCTCACTTGTCATCAATTTTTTGTTAGAATATAATCTAGAACCAAAGAACCTGATCGCACAATACGATGGGGCGAACGTAATGCCCGGGGGAAAAGGTGGTGTTCAAGTATTTATAAGCAAAATAGCTGGACACCATGTCCCATATATTCACTGCTTGAACCACCGAATGCATCTTGTTGTAAAAGATTTTCTTGAAATTTTAAGTGAAGGAAAAAAATTTTTTGATTTTTTCTTCCCTTCATAAATTTTTTCAACATGATGCAATCAAGGAAGTTAGGGAATGCGTAACCAAACCCAGGCTGTTGCCCCATCGGTGGTGTCATTTTTTTTTAAAAATTACACAAAAATATTTAATATTCTTTTAAAAATTAAAAATAAAAAACTTTTATATCTTCAGGTCACAGGGCCGAATCGGGGTTTTTTGACCATATTTATAATCATCTATATTTATTTTTTTGTATTTAATTAAAGAATTATTTTATTTATTAAAAATAATTATAGATCAATTTCAATGCAGAACGATATATGTTTCAAACTTCTGATTTAATACACCATTGTTTGTTAGAAATTAAACAATTAAGAAATAAAAATACATCTGAAGATTTATTCAAAAATTGTTTTGATATTAAAACTTTTTTAAATGACAATAATTTATCTATGGATAAAAGAAAAACTAAACTTAAAGATTTTTCTGATTTTTATTTATTTTCTACTCATTTAAAAATATTCTAAATATTAATGATGAAGTAAAAAGTATTTATTTTAATATTATTGATTTATATATTGATTCTTTTGATAATATATTATTTACCGATAATAGTTATTTAAAATCATTAGATTCCCTTTATAAATTTGATTAACCTTTATTTTAGATATAAATAAATTAGAGCCTCTTTTAAAATAAGTAATATTGATAAAAATTCATTATTTAAAGAAATTGCCGTAGCCAAAAATTTTTTAATAAGTAACTTAATAATTACAAAGAATGTGTTACTAATGATTTTGTTAAATTTTTATATGATTACAAAGATGCGTTTTCTAATCTATTTAACAATTTTCCTATAAGTTTGTTAATTGGCTCTTCAACGTCGAGTTGTGAGGCCACATTTTCTTCTATAAGAAGGATGATAACTTCTAGCTGTTAAGTAGTGACCTGCGTAAAGGTGATTTGGTTCTTCTAGGGCACGAAAAATCATATACTGGGGCGTTGAATTTTGATGAATTTTATAATTTAATCAAAACAACCGTTAGCATAAAATTGTTAGATTAATAAAAAACACTGCTCATAATCAGCTAATTATTTACTATTTTAAGACATGGTTGCAATTTTTTTATGCGCAACGTTTATGTTCATGTTTTATTTAATTTTTTACCCTAATATTAATTCTAGTTATATATAACCAGTGTTTTTTCATATATATTCTTCCAAATTAGCATACTTATACAATTTGTTTTCATGATAATCAATCTTATTTTACTATTCATTTTCTAAAATTGAAAGTTTTATGTAATTCATTTTTATCATTCATATATATCATATTTTTAATTTTCATGCGCATTGATACCAAATGATAAAATTATACTTAAAATTAATTTCCAAATCTCATATCTTTTTAAGCAATTGATATTAGTGAAAACAATTAATTCTCACATATCCAAATTATAAGCGCAATCATTTTTTTTATTTTATGAATATAATAAATTAACATTAATTTGTTAAAAAATTTTGAACACGGATTCTATTTTCTGCCCCCCCACGATTTTTTTGCCCCCCTAAAATGGAAAAGCTAGAATCGGGCCTGAATTAACCTTAAACTAAACCAAATCTTTTCCATATTCCATCTAAAAATTGGCAATTGAAAAAAAAGTGAAAATCCTTAAAAACTAGCGAATCTAATTATTGACGTACAGCAACTAAATTTATGTAACTATAACTAGTTTCAAACAATGTAATACCCCTAGTAATAAAATTAAAAAAAAAATAATAAAAATATTTCTAAAACAATTTTGTAGTAAACATGACTATGACAAAATGCAAATATGATTTAAGTTTAAATTTTTTGTATTAAAAATGACGATATTATTTATAATTTATGCGATTACATTAATATTAGGAGACAAATTAAGCAGTCTCGGTTGGCGCATAGATAAAAGCCTTATGTTTGTGCAGATATATCTATATAATCTTTTAGTATTAACACACCTGTCCAGGTAGAAGCTAATTTATTTCGTTGCAAAATTATAGATACATTATTTTGCTTAAAACACAATTATATAAATTTTAACATATTGGAAATTAGCAAAGAATTAAAAAATTTTGTTTTAATCACATTTTTGGAAATGTATTAATTCTTTACCCATATCTTAAATTTGTTTCAAAAAATATCTCACAGACAATATAAGAGCTTTTTATAAAAAAAACTTAAAATTATAAAATAAGGATGGTATAAAAGTTAAATTTTATTAATTTTTTTATTCACAAAATTAGGCCAAAGTAAACATATTTAATAATAGATATTTAAAATGTAATTTAATAAACTAAACACCTGTAACTAATACTCTGTACCCTTGTTCAAGGATTTAAATTACATATTATATATCGATGTGTATGTGAGGAGGCAGTATCACATATGTCACATATATAACAATACATTAAAATCCATTTCGACAGTTTACATAAATTTGTGATCTATGGGATGGCTAAGAGATTAATTCAGCAAATATTAAAATAAATATACCTTTGCACTAACTGCCATAAATGCATTAGAGAAATGATGCCTAATAATTTTTATTTTCGCTACATAGCGAATTTAGTATATTCTAGATATGACAATTAATAGGTAAAATCAGTATTTTATTATTCGTAAAATAAAGTTTAAAACTTCAAATGCTAAATAGTTAAATAGCCTTAGACCGCTATTTTAGGAAAAAGGCGCAGATATACTTTACTTAGGTTACTTACAATGTATTTGGCACGACATATTCGCAATTAATCTGTTAAATTCATATAACTATATTTATTGCAAAGGGGGGGGGGGGCATACTTAAACCTGCTATCTAGACCAACAAAGAACTTTCCATTCATAAATTTTAGTAAAAAAGGATGGCAGAACAATCATAACTTTTAACTGGGCCATTAGAGGAAGTTAGAAACTGGGAGAGAGGCATAAAGGACAAAGACCAATATTTGTAACGTGGTATATCGTTTTTTTACCAATGTTCAAGAGCTCTCGATGTTAAAGATATACAAACTCAAAAGGTTGGCCTAGAGAGTCAAATATTGCCCCGAAAAATTCGAGGCAAAGGCAAAAGAGTTTACAAATTATTAGTTAATATCTAGTATTGCCGATACAATAGTCCAATTAATCAGCTTCTGATCTTGCAGCTCAAAGTGCAGTGACATTAATTAAAAGGCCATCATCTCATGGATTAAACACATATTACCAAAGACAGGGTGTGGCGGGATTATGGATATGAGCACTCTGATTTTTGGAATGTTACAGTGATATGGCCCGTTTATGCAATTATTATTATTTTTATTTGTTTTTCAAAAGTCCAAAAAAATACAGAGGAATTTATAGACAAATGCAAGGAAGGGAAACTATAATCTCATCTACACTTGTTATCTCTCTCCCTTTATAATATCCAAAAAAAGAAGGTCCAAAATGTGCGTTGAAAATAGATCGATAGTTTAATGAACCCTTCGCCAGCACGCGTGTGCCCACGAAAACTTCGGGTTAAGTTTTGGAAACAACAATGATGTACCGAACAAATTTCGTGGTTAGCGGAGGAAGCGACAATGATGTCTTAGTTCTACCAAACATTCAGGGTCTTTAAGGGGGGAGGGGGGTGGACAAGCGCAAATTTGTAACAAATTTCGCAAATTTGGGCGTAGGGTTTGGTGGAGAGACATTCTTTAGGAATAAATTTATAAAATCGATGTTCTGTCCTTTTTACATCGTAAGACAAATTGAAAAAACTAAACATGTCAGGTCCGCCAAGTTGTTGCAACATTATTTACAAACTCTCATTAATGCTTGTCACCCTTTTAGTCGTGTGATTCAGAACAGAATAGTATTAAGGGGGAAAATATTAATGAAGATATTCCGCGCACGATTTCAAATTCGACATGTATTTCTTGTATTAATACTTGGCATGCGCGTAGGTGTATAAATGCGTTGGCCTAACCATTTTAGCTCCAAATGCTTGCGCTGAATAAATTTCAAGTCTCCCAGCTATCTTAAAAATTAAGAAAATAATGTGCCATATCACTTATGACATTAAAATTGCCCCGTCCAAAAAAAGATTCTAATCTTAACCAGACATAGTACCTAATTAAAAAAAATAACACAAACAGGTAGAAAAGATTCTATCTCACCACCATAACCATTTTAATATGTCTAAGTGGTTAATTCAATCCTCCAGGGAAGCCCAGGGTGAACATACATGCGTTGTCTTACATGAAAAAACTATATGGGCTGTGTTTTTAATTTGATAATGTCGCAAACGTACTTGTTCCGTAAAATTAATTAACAATGTTGGCTGCTTTTAATCGGATTAAATTTATTTAAAAACAGGCAGCCTCGCCTGTTTTGTACGGCTGTAAAAAATTTAATTTATCAGTTATCGCGGACGCATGGCAATGAGGCGATATACAGATAAGAGGATTTAAGAGGGAGAAAGATTAACACGAATTGTGTGCCCAGGCATTGAAGCGCCTAATCATCATTATATATTCCAAACTTTTCTAAGGTTTCATTTCATACCATATCCTACCACCTCAAAAAAGCAAAAAACAAGGGACACAATACCAATATAATTTCATATTTTTTAACTAGCTGGGTAGCACGGATAAATGACCTAGTATTTATCGATATGTTTAAGTTGCCAGGTTTATGGCGTGTGCCTAAGCACCCTTTTGCTAGAAAATATCCGGTTTGTTTATAAAATAAAATAATTTAAAATTAAGCCCGTTTTTTTTTTGAAATACTCTGCCGTAACTAATAAGGCCAGTGGGCTATCTCACTTAGCGGTGCTAGAAAAATCTCAAATTTTTTTACGTTTTTCCAAATCTAACTATAAATGTAAATTGTCATGGATGATGAATTAAACCGAGACGTAATATTTCGACCCGATCCACAGACTTAATTTTTACCTTGTCATCCCGGTCAGGCCCAAAACTTTGTTTTTATTTTTTATCCGACCTAAAACATTAAATACGGCCCGGAAATTTTATATTGCAAGGTTTGAATCTTTTGCTATACAAGTTTCAATCAAATATAGTGTGTTGAAGTACAGGCACAACTTTCAAAAGGGTTGAACGAGATTACGGATTTCAAGATTGATCAATATTAGGAATTAATTAACTCATTATCAATAGGATAGCATAGTTAGTTTTTTAATATTTATAGCTAGGCCACGTGCAAAATGAGTTTTTATTTTCATAAAATTTCCAAAATTTTATTGGAAAAAAACGCAATTTTTGAAAAGTTGCCAAAATTAGTTTTTGCACATAAAATGCTTTTTTTGGAATAAACATATATTTAACAATTTCAAAAAAAAATGAAATTTTTAAAATTTTACGAAAACAAAAATTCACTTTGCCCGTGACCAACTATTATAATAGCTAGCGATTCATAGTTTTTTTTGTATTTATGATTAAACTAAACATTATTATAATGACCAGCATGGAGGATTGTGATACCGATACAATATAACAAACATTTTCCATGTTAATACAATTTGATACATACCTCGACTCATTCTTCCCCGTGATTTCTTCGCCCGTGGGTCCGAGCCATTGCAAACTGATGGGGCTGGCGCTGCTTGTACACTGGGCCACGATATTATCACCGATCGGTCTTACGAGTGTGCCTGGTGGTGATATATTTAGCCCGTTGTCCTCGGCACCTAAAGTAAAGAGGATTTATAATGTATTGTAAATATAGATTTAATCGACCACACCTTTTTGGGGGGATAATACTCCTGGGAATCGAATAGACTAATGTGTAAGACCTTTATTCCTAAATTTTAGGGAGTTGAGTGAGGGGACTAGCGCAAAAATTTTAATTATTAGTTTAATAACGTTAAATCAAACTTACAAGGAGGATTTAACCAAACTTATTTTGCGTTTAATTACTACTAAGTTACACTTGTATTTATATCAACATTGTTTATATACGGTTGCATTGATTAGATTAATATCCATTAGCTAGATTTATATCCAAAAGCCCAAATTCCCTTAAATGAGAGATTTGAGGCACATATTTGGTTCTTTACAAAGAAAAAGGGACTTAAGGTTTAAGGAAAGTGATAGACCGGTTTACAGGCTTTATCATAAGGACATGAGGAAAAAGTCGAAACGTGAAGGAATGAATATTTACCTAACAGGTAGTCGTTAATTAAAAAAAAGAGGCAATTTATTTTTATAAAGCTCATGTTTAAAATGAGTTTTTATCTTTTAAAATTAAACCTTGAATATTTTCTAAATCATATCTTTTTTAAAATAATTTAATTTAGGTGAAGTATTATTTGTGCTTCAGAATTTATTCAGATATTCGAAAAATTCTAATAATTTGTATTTTTTTAAAGACATAAAACAGATATTTAAAAAAGCCGGGATTAAAAAGTTTCCGAAATTAAATTTTTAAGAAAATAAAATTTTTAATAAAATTATAAAAATTTTCGCAAAAAAGGAAAAACTTTAAACGCGCTAATACAACTTCATTTAGCAAGTTTTAGTAAAAGTGTTTTTCACAAATTCAAAAATTTTGAAAAAACAAATGAACATTATGCAAAAAATATGAATTAGTTTGAACAAATTTAATATATTTTCGGGATAAATATTCATAACGGGGCGTTTTAAGTTCATTCAGTTTTTTAAAATTTTTGGTTTTAAAATTATTTATCCTTGACATAGAACGCTTTTTAACAAAACGTCGCAAATCTTAATGTTAGCAAAATATATTTCTGAAATAAAAGTAAAAAAAAACTTATTTTTTATAATTTTTAAAATTTCTAAATTTTTTGTAAAAATGAATGAACAACCGCGCCCTAACTAAAGTTATATTTCTTGTAAATATTAAAAAATCTCAAAAAATAAAAATGTAATTTAATTTTAAATTTTTTAACTATAAATGTGCACTAAAGCTTCATAAAAAAATTTCAAATTATTTTGAAAAAAATATTCTTTAAATTACACAAAGAGTAATCAATGTAAAAAAGGCTGTTTTTTTAAGCATAGAAAGTTAGGCACATTTTGAAATAAAGGGACTCTAAATGGAATAAGGAGATGATAGAAAAATAAAACGACATGAGATACCTGATGGGTCGCATTGTCTAGGACAGGTAAACTAAACAATACATCATCATCATCCAGATGAAAAAGTGAGAGGTGCCTGACTTAGGAGCGTTAATAATAGCAGTAGTATACCTTTCCTTTACTATATATGTATGCAGAAAAAGAGAGTATCATGATGGTATGAGTTAGTTACATTCTTTATTGTTTATACTATGATGTATCTCTTCATATTTGCGCCCCTTACAGGTGAAAAAATATCTCAGATATGTCATCTTCTCCTTCGAATATAATAGATTTTATGGTAATACACACATACAATATAAAAAAATTTAACTATTCTATAAGTAAAACGATTCCAAAAAAAACAAACCAAAATATTCTCACCCTGTGTGATGATGTGTTAAATTTATGAGAAAATTTTACAGGTATTTTAGCACTTCAAACCTGTGAAAAAAATTAGGAGAGCGTTAAGATTTTAAGTGTGCACTTTCCTACATTAAAATCAAAAGGTTCAAGTAAGGGACATTTTTGTGAGCTTAATAGGAACACGAGAATATGGAAATAGGCACGGTATGATTGGGAATTTAAATGATGCCAAGAGGTCAAATTATGACTAAATAAATTATACAGTAAATTAATTATTAAACCAGATAAAACTTCTATAAATGGTTATACTAATATTGTCAAGATTAGTAATTTGGCACATTTATGACCTTTTTCGAAGTGTTTATACAGTTATTTAAACCTTAATATTTGGATTAAAGCTTTAACCAGAATTTTGGAAGAGATGGAAAACACATTGTAAATTCCTGTGAATAAAGTAACTTGCACTAACTAGGGAAGCAAATGTAAAAAAATGCCATTTTTATAGAAAATACCAACGAAACTAAAAAAATTTTAAGAAAAAAGGGCCAGGTTTGACCCCTGCTTACGGCTCTAAGTTGGGCCTCAAAAGTAGTAAGAGTTGTGCATGATTTAGACCTCAAACATAAGTTAATAAAAAAAAATTAAAATAATTTCCTTATTGATATAGACTAGAAATAATATCAATATTTCAAATTATGTCGTTCACGTTTCTGTTAATAAATTGTAGAAATCAAATTAATTTTAATGTTAGAAAACTTTAACTATACATTTTGAAACTAATTCAACTTTCTTTTTTATTCCGCGGATAAAATATAATTAAAAAAAAATTTTTTGTAAGCATATTACATTAGTTGAATTTAAGAGAAAGATAACCTGGTATTGAATCAATAAATAAATATATACCTAAACCAATTATAACTATAAAACTTACAGGTAATAATAGATATATAATTTTGTAACAATAACAATATATAGTAGTAAGTTACAAAATGCAAGATAGAGCTGTGCATTTAAAAAATTTCATCAAAACCACAAAATAATAATTATGCAAATGCGTCGTTGTATATATATACATGCATATAAAAAGGAGTAATCAAAATACAAATTGCGACAAATTGGTTACATAACGTTTACTCAACCCTTTTTCTGTCTCAGTTCGCCTAGACTAAACGTGATTTAAGAGCCATTTTTTAGTATTAACACAAACATGTTACCTGCCCATTTTAGTGGTGTAAGGTAATATTACATTAAGAAAAATTGATGTGTTGTTACTTACATTAAGGTATCATAGGGAAATATGTTTTTTTTAAATTTTGCCAAAATGTGTACACTATATTTAAAATGCAGAATAAAAAATCGTTTTCTCCTATTGCATGAATGTAGCTACAATCCTTAATTTTAAAAATTAAATTGTCACGACGTTCAGTTGAGTTGTTTCGGTTAGGCCCCCGTGTCTCATATCATTTTCATTTATTTTAAAATTATTGCAAACATATAATATATAGTTAGGTGAAAGCATTTAAACATTTTGTATTCACATTAAAGATCAAAGTCGAGAC
Source organism: Acutogordius australiensis (assembly GCA_030555515.1). Classification (NCBI taxonomy): domain Eukaryota; kingdom Metazoa; phylum Nematomorpha; class Gordioida; order Gordea; family Gordiidae; genus Acutogordius; species Acutogordius australiensis. The sequence goes on from CM060243.1 coordinate 19,648,872, forward strand.
CCGAAAGCCGGCGGCCTGAAATTGAAAAAAGGACCGAAATTTTAAATTTAATATTGACCGTTTTTTTAAACTGTTACACAGGTCGGCAAAAATATAAAAAAAAATTACACCGGGGAAAATACCCATAATAATCTTATCTCTATATTTCCCTCCGAGGTTTTTTCAGACTTCGGCTATTATGTTAGGTATATATCAAAAAATGGCCATACCTCGTAACTTTTTTGTTATTTTTTCAACATTTTTTCAAAAATTTTATCTGTTTATAGCTGGTTCATAAAGTTTGATTAGAAAAAACAGTAAACGGCTTTACTGAAGTTAGCTCATGACTAAAAAATTTGTTGACCGGTGTTAATAACAAATATGATACTATTACCACGATGAAGGGTATTACTTCTACACTCTTTATTGTTAATGTAAAAACAAAAAAATATTAGTTTAAAATTTCCTAAATTAAAAAATGCGGGCGGGTGGCCCGGTTTTAAGTCAAATATGTATTAGGGCGCGTTTAGAGATCAATAAATTTTTTGAAAAAAATTCTAGGTTAGGAAATAAGCGATAGAATTTTTTAGAGGGTTTTGTTATGTAAAAATTTTAAAATTCCTATCGGCTCAGATAGCTAAGTGGCATATTCCTGTCTTGCCTTAAAGGCAGGAGATGAGGGTTCGATTCCGTGCATATACTTTTTTCCAAAATAGCAAATGTGTAGAACTACTTTGAAGCTGGGCTTGTGAGAGCGGCTAAAAAGCTAGGTCAGGCGTTCGAGCAAATCTTACTATTCAACCAGTTGACAATATCAATCGCTTGAATCATAAACCTAAACGGCTATGGCGCCCTTATATGGGGAAATATATGGGGGTAACCTCAAACACAATTGTTTTATTAAATTCCCAAGCTTAAAGCAAATGCACCGGGTATTAAGAAATAAAGTGTTAATAATTTTGATTTAAAAACTCAAAATTCAAATTAATAACTTTTGTAAAAAATGTGCTCAAACAAATTTTTTTTTTAAAATGAATCAACTTTGAACGCGCCCTTTTAAAAGTTAGTGCTAAGCTCTATTACATTGATACGATTACAAATTTCACCAAACAATATTCAAGAGCAGCAGACTTCAAGCATATTTAAATGGCCTTAATTAAAGCATTAAACAAATTTATTGTTTTATTTCAAAAACCAACTCATAATTTAAAAAAACTGTTATTTGGGAAATCAACGAAGCGAGCCGGTTAATTGTCATAGTCGTCCATACAATGTCCTTAGATCTAGTAAAAGTAAACTGTATATTACGTTTAATGAAAAAAACGACTCCTTAAATTAATTCTTTATCGATTTTACAATTTAAAAACTGTGAAATCCCAGAACTGGAAAAACGTAGCCCGGCCCCAGCCACACGTATCTTGTCCTCTCTAACTGACACAACCCCTATAGGGATGGTCAAAACAACTCCTTGCACCAATGAGAAGATGTAATATTAAAAGCCAATTAGGGTGCGGGGAAAAAAACTGTTATGATCCGCAAACGGTTTTAAATATTGAGGAGCGCTAAAAGGTCGGGATACACTTGGATGGATCAATTGGAAAAATGAAAGATTTTATTAGATAAAGGCTTCCCTAGGGCCTAACAAATTTAAATAATTACATGTGTGGTTTAACAACTCTGTCAACCAAAAAAATTAATCAATGTATGTTTTATGATAGATGTTAAATTAATTTCAATGAACTAATTAAAAGGACAAATTTAAAGTGGCGATACAATTTTACAAGTATGAAAATTTGATTTTGGCGCGTATGAGAAAAAGTATAATGTATTTTTAAAATATTTGATCGTAAAAATAATCAGAAATAAGTTCTATTATAATGCGAATGAATTTTAGTCGGACATAATTTTATTAACGTACCCAAAAAATTTATTCAAAAAAAAACTCTCTTTTTATCGATTTTATGTAGAAAAGATATATTAAAGCGGCAAACTGTTTTTTAACATACAGTCGGCAAGGCAGATACCTCTTCAGTATTAAAACGTCGGTATTTAGGGCATTAAGAGTTTTTTTGCAACCAAAAAAAAAGAGAGAAAAATTTACGTTTTAGTATTGGCGGTTTAAATCAAACAATTTGGAGCTTGTAAGTTTAACAATTTATTGAGGTCCTAATTTAAAAGTTTAAGCCAGATTTATGCTTCAGTTTGGGAGCACCTAACTTGAAAAATGGTCAAACTTTTAAAATAAATCTAAAAATACAAATATGTAATAAAATTCTAAGTGTAAGTGCTGCCTATCGGCAAACAAAATGCATGCAAAGTTCAATCGCGTGAGTCATAAATGGGCAGGGGGAAGCTCAAAACCAAAAAGTTTCATGGGATTAAAGTCGTCTCAAGGAGTATAGAGGCTTCTAGCTCTGGCAGCTCAAAAGGTTACCAGTGTCTAGTACAAATCGCCCATAAACTTTTAAAAACTCGAGCTAGTAAAAATTTGATTTTGCCAAGCCCAGAGTATCATTGACAGCTTCATATTCCACGAGTGCTAGATTCTTCCATAGGCATTGACTTGAGAATGAGGTTTTATTCGAAATCTCAGGGAGTGGTGGTTTGTGAAAATTATAGTAGTCTAAGGTTTTAAACCAAAAACTTTTTCTAGAAGGCTTGAACACAGCTCGTAAAATTTATTGAGGGCTGGTTGGGTTGGATATGTTTTACATAGATAATTCCAAAATAATACAATCTTTTTTTTTAAATAAGATCGATAAATGGGTGAAACTTTTTATATTCTTAAGAATTTTGTATAATAAAAATGAGAGCTAAAACAAGTGGTTGTCTCTTAAGCTCAGCGTTACATTCTAACTCAAAACGGAATATATTACCAAAGAAAAGCGGAAATAAACATTGTTTGTTTTAATAATTCGTATTTGTCCCCAAATTCTAATACGGGCTTAATAATTGGAAAACAACAATCTTAAAAAAATTGGTAAGATGCGCAGTTACTGGCCCAATTTTTAGTTCTTCTCATTAACCCCAATCCAAATTATGGCCTTCAGTATATGTAATTGTCTAAAAAATATTTTTTTTTTGGACTTATTTAGGGGCCGACATCAAACATTTTTATAGCTATACGGTTCATACATATATTTTTTATATTTTTATGGTAAAACTTTTTTAATTACCTGAACAAGCAAGCTATATCAACAACCACTCGATTAAAAGCCTCACTTTCAAAATAAATTCACAAAGGTGAAAAAGAAATATTTGAAAAAGGTGATAAATAGCACAAAAAAAAATGTGTATAAAGGAGAAGGCGGCCAATGTGCTAAACTGTAAATATATATTATTAATAATTTTATTGTAAGGGACAGCAGCTACCATTAAAATTGTTATTATTACTGTAGTAGAATAGACATATTAGTAAGAGGGCTCTATTGCGCAATATATGACAATAATAATAGAGCAAGATCATAATATGTATGTATGTAAGTGTAACTTAATCTCATAATGATAGAGTGTCAAAGCAGGAGGCGAGAAACATTGTATGACAGAGGTGACAGTGTTAAATGTAAGAGAGGAGGACCTTTGGTGAAATGAAATTAAAAAGAAGAAGCAAAAAAAATTATGACATAGTAAAAGGCTATTTTTTGGCGCACGAGCATTACTATGTTTTTATAGGCATGTATTATCCCAACCTGCTCTAATATCAGACTCAAGGCAAACATTCATAGCAAAAAACTAAGATTAATTTTTGGGTGTGCCAAAATGAAAAAAAAAGGAGAAAAACTGTTCACAAAAATCTTAATTAATATTTTTCCCCAGCTAATCACACTTAATTTTGACGAGTTTGACATTTAAAATCTAATGCCAAATTACTTAAACTTTTTAATTTGACAATCTTGGCAACAATGTTTAAACTAGGGAATTTTTAGGCTAGGATTGAAATCCAAATAGGAAAGTTTTTGTCATGTAACTCTTGATTATAATGTTTCCCCGAAAAATCTGACACATCTAAAAAATCTAAAACAGTATAGGTCCTTAAAAGTACATATTTTTAGCTAAAATTTTTAAATTAAAGCTTCATGTTTAGGAGATACATATAAAATCATTACGAAATAGTAGTGCAAAAACTAGAAAACTGCAAGATTTAACCAAAAAATATATTAACGCAAAAAAATGCCATGTTGTTTCAGAATCCGTTAATTTTGATTTTAAAACCTTTAATCCAATGAGAGTAATAATAAAATTTTGTCCCCAAACCGGAAACTAAGTATGCTCGGCATTTATACTTGTGAATATTAAGTAGGTCGAAAGAGCTCACAGAATTATACAAAGGGGTTATAGTTATATATATGCAAGAATATATGGAGGTCCTGCCTGCTTTACTGACATGAATAAAATATCCTCGATTGAAGTCAGACAAAATGTTTTTACCAACAAACTTCTAAAATGTGCAAATGTAACATCGTTGGTGAGCCTGATATCGCGGCAATTCAGGTTTAGCTTTCAACTAAAGAAAGTAAATATTAAAAGCAAGACCGACTCAAAGTATGCCGGCGACCCTAAACAAATTTTTGTCAGCTAAACAACGAATTTTTAAGACATTTAGTGATAAATAATGTATGCTAAAATTTGCCCAAGGATTGCCAGCATTATTTTATTCGCGCGCCTTTGACATATTGGTGTCACTAGACAAACTGCGGTTCTTTAAATATTTTGGTGTAAAACTTATATACTAAAAAAATTTAGGCTAATATTTCTAGGGTATCCCTTATGGACGGGCGGAGCCAGCTAATAAATCCGCTGAAGTATACCTTAAAAATTGCAAACTAACATGCACAAAATATAATTTTATAAACATTAAACAAGTTGCCAATATTAAATTATTTTTCTATTTTCTATATTAAATTATTTTTTGCCAGCAATGGAAGTAAAAATGACACATTTTACTATGTGCCATTCTAAAATTTAAAATTTTCAAACATGCTACTAAAATTAACCATAAAACACCTTTTAATTGGCGCTTGTACATTAGTTTTAATCATATTAAAGAACCACGAAATCACGTGAATGATGGCATTTAAGCATCCAAAGCATTGCTTGGACTGCTCGTATGTACAGACAGGCCCTGTTTATGATACATTATTTTAAAGGAAAAAACGTGGCCATGACAATTAGGGCCATTTAATAAACTAAATAAAATTATTTTGACAGATATCTTAAAAATTGTTTAAAATAATAATGCCAACAAAAAAAATAATATTAATCAAATGATATATTTTACAATGTTTAACTTATTTTGATATAAAAAATTATTTTGACAGATATCTCAAAAATTGTTTAAAATAATAATGCTAACAAAAAAATTATTATTTTCCAAAATGTATAACTTATTTTGATATAATTAAATTATAGAAATTTATTCTAGATGTATTTATTTCGTTTAAAAATTAAGTAAAAAAAAGCTATGTCCTCAATGTAGATCAAAAGTTGAGTAAATGACTCAATATACTCTTCTAAGATAACAAATAATAACATTTTTAAAACACTAAGAAATTTAATTACAAATCAATATCATTTAAAATTCTTATAGGAAATATTTTTAAAATTTCACATCAAAAGAAGTAAATGTAGGAATACTTTGGTATGTCAATAAATTAAAAGAACTTAATATATGTTAAAAAATATTTACTAAATTTAAAAATTACATGATTTGTTTGAAATAAATGTACATATATTTTAATTTTATATAAACTCTTGGCATAATATACACAAACCTTATTTGTAACAACAATAGAATCTAAAATACAGAATTCTTATGCTTACATTACATATATTACAATGGCAGATTTTTTTAGTTATAATATTAAGACTAAATATATCTTATAAAAGCGATTTAAAAACAGAACTAAAACATAAAGTGTGGACATTCTTTCTTAAATCTAAGTTCTTATCAAATATTAAATTGTTTAAGCATATCGTTTTAATATCATATAAATGTTTTACTTTTCAGTTAGCTACAACCATAAATAAAAACAAGATACTGCAAAAAGTAAATAAGACATATAAGAGCAATCGATACTTGAAAGATTTAGAATTGTGAATAGTAATAAAACGAATATCATCAAAATTTTTAAAATTTAAAATAATTTTTAAAGTTAACGAGGAAACACCATATGCATTTCATCCAAATAATATGTGCACTGAACAATATCACAAATGGTCAGTGCATAAATTGGTACTCGGAACTCTCTCATAAAAATGACGTCATTTGTACAATATCTGTTATGTACAATATCTGTGCTTTTTCTTTATTCAAGATCAATCACCCTTTAAAACTATTTTAATATCATATACCATCATCATATATATGAAATATGTAAACTAATTGATTTGGTTAAGGATATAATTGCTGTATTATGTAGATATATTATTTCATGCGCCATTTTGCTTTATAGCAGAGTCACTCCAATCCATAAATTATCAAATGCCTAACCGTAATTAATTTATTAGTTTTTAGCTAAAGCCATATTTATTTTTTATTTAAAAAATAAAACTAAAAGTTTTGAAAATACATTTAAAACGTGTTAAAAAAAGAGTTTTAATAAATGTAAATTGTTATATTTTAAAAAAATTCTAAGCTAAGTAGACATCACTTATGGCGTTAATACTAGCAGAGATTTTAATACCTTTGATATTTTTAGAAAATTATATTACCGCCTTATCCGCAATAAATCCGCCTTAAATCGGGTTCTCATCAGTTGCATATTGCTCGGTAATATTAAATTTCAGTTGTTTTAAATAACAAGAAATTTAGTTAGAGATAATACTCAACTTATTTTATTTAATTTGAGCAAATACTTTGGTGCATAGAGAGGGAGGGGGTGGGAGTATATAAACAGTTGTGTTTAAACCTCTCTAACTTCAAGAGTTTTAAAGTATGACCTTTATTTTTTTATTAATTTGAAGAAAAATAATTCATTAATTATTGGCTAATATAAGTTATCATTAATGAATTTTGCAAATTTTATTTGACCCAAAGTAGAAAAAAATCTGAAAAATTCAAATTTTTTATTTTTCTAATACATAAAATAAATCATGTCATTAAATGTATCAATATATCAAATTGTGCTTTTATGTCTAGTAGAACATATTTAGAGAGTTTCATGAAAAAAAAAATTGATAAAATTATTTGTGGCTATTATTTACCATAAAAACTAGATATTTTTAAGAGAAAAAAAAATAATTTATATAATTGTTATACAATACAAACATTGTGTAGACTAAATAATTAAAATTATTTATAAAAATAGCTATTAATATAAAGTTGCAGCAAATACTTGAGTTTAAATTTAAATAGAGTCAATAACATGGTTTTCAACATTGAAATTGAGAGGGTGTGGTCCATATGGACCCCAATTCAATTACTGAATTCTATAAAAATTTGTTAATAGACTTAGGCCAATTTTTAATAACTAGTTTTGTTTATTATATATATAATAAAAAAGTCACAAAAATTTAGCCCATAATATATATGAAGATATTCAAAACAAAATGTGCTGGGGTCAGTATGGATCCCACAGTGCTAATCGAGGGTTAAATAATATTATTTTTTTTGTGCCTCTTGGTTTTAGATGGTTAATTTTGGCAAATATTAGCAAAATTATAAATGCACCTTAAATTTAAACATTTTGCACAGTTTTTAAAAAAAAGTATAATTCCTAACAGGCGAAAGCGCATGTTTTACAATATATATAACTTTAACTCCAAACATGATCGAAGCTTTGACGAGATTTAGATAAATGGTAAATTTGTTATACGGAAAGTGCTCACACAATTAATTTTAAAAAAGTACTAGAATATGTGACCCGGCTTCGCCCGGGCTATCCCTTTATTAATAAAATTTTTTTTATCTATTATACTCAAAGTGTCGCTCAACTTTACTTTAAGGAATTTGAGGTTTGAAAATTTGAATACGCTCTATTTTTGATAAATTTTGGCTGAATTGAGCGAAGTTTTAAGCAAGCCTACACTAAATTTTACAAACTTTCATTTAAAAAGCTGATGTTTCTCATTAAAAAATGGTCATTTCTGGACTTTCAAACGTTAATATCTTAAAAACTATAAGCGAGCAACAATTTTTAACAAAAAATTCGGGATTTTCAGGGCAATATTGACCTAGAAAAATTATTTTATAGTCAGAATTTTGAGATAATCGAACTCGAGGAAAAAAACCCAATTCTTTGAAAAGTTATAAAATATCGTATCTTAATAATGGAAGTAGCTAGAGGTCTGAAATTTTTCACGTGCATTAATAGAATTATACTTGATAAAGAATAAAAATTTCAATAATATTTTTTGACAAGGTGGAACAAAGATAATTGCAAATTAGTTAATTTAATGAGATAAGAAAGATGAGATACATAAAATTATAGCAAGCAATTTAAGAATACAGTTGAAAAATAATTTGTCAAAGGAAAAAAATGTTATTATTTGGGTATAAATATCAAAAATATTTTTAAAATGAATAGGATTATATCTAATATTCAAAATTTTAAATAAAATATCTTGATAACACTCCTGTTTTAATCTTTTTTTAAATTTCTAGTTATATCTTAAAATAAAAATCATACCTATAATATGCAGTAAATGGGACAAATTTACAATAAAAAGTTTATACTTAACATCAATATAAAACTGAAAAAAATTCTATGAATAATCAAATATAATTTTATTAATATTTATTATATAAAAAGGATAATGTGTAAAATTTTAGTTATTTCCAGTACTTTTGCTTTAATGAAGATGAAAGAGGGAAATAAAAATTACAATAATTTATATTTTCTGACAAAAAGTTAAATATACAATAATTTTAAGTGCTATTTATAATGTTTATCAAAAATTATTTGCTATATAGCATCAAAAATATTTAATCAAAAAAAACTAAATGCAGAGATAGCTTTAAATTTAAGATTAACTACTTTATAAAAATACAAAGGTAAGAATGTACCTGGCCAGACTTTGGTGACAATGATTTTAATATTTCATTCTAAAAAAATAATAGATATGAATTGGTCATTTCTGGACTTTCAAACGTTAATATCCTAAAAACTATAAGCGAGCGACAATTTTTAATAAAAAATTCGGGATTTTCAGGGCAATATTAACCTAGAAAAATTTTTTTTAACGACTTTGGTTTGGGGTCGTTGTATTAGGAATTAGCTTAAAATTTAAAATTGGCTGTGTCTATCTAACATACTAAATTTAGAAATCATATGGTATTTGAAATTTTCTATCTAACATACTAAATTTAGAAATCATATGGTATTTGAAATTAAAAATATAAAATATTAAAATATAAAACTATAATTAATATAAAAGATAATATTGATAAACATGTTAAATAAAAAGAATATTTATTACCGTTAATTATAATTCTTGGCTATTATAGTGAAATTTCTTATAATGTACGTTTTATGTACCTTTCGGTACCTGATGCATAACTCGGCTCCTATATACTCTAAGAGGCTGAAATTTGCATCGAATGTCAAGTAAACATTCTTAAATAAATTAAAATTTGAAACTATTTTATAGTCAAAATTTTAAAATAATAGAACTCGAGTAAAAAAACCCAATTTTTTTGAAAAGTTTTAAAATATCGTATCTTAATAATGAAAGTAGCTATAGGACTGAAATTTTTCACGTGCATTAATAATATAATACTTAATATGGAGTAAAATTTCAAAAACATTTTTTAATTATTTTGGGCGTAAAACGTTTTTTTCGTTTTAATTAAGAAATATGCACACCTCGTGGATAAAAACAAAAAATTTGCCTCAGACACCTTTTACACAAACGATTTTTTTTTCGTCGATTTTGAACGGTGATCACTAATACTCGAAAATTTCATTTCTAATAATATAGATAACGGAAGTAGCTAGAGATCTGAAATTTTTCATGTGCATTAATAGGGATATACTTGATATGGAGTGAAAATTTCAAAAATATTTTTCAATTATTTTGGTCGTAAAACGTTTTTTTTTATTTTAATAAAAAAATATGCACACCTCGTGGATAAAAACTAAAAATTGGCATTCCCAGACACATTTTACACAAACCATTTTTTTTTCGTCGATTTTGAACGGTAAACAAAAAACCTCGAAAATTTTATTTCTAATAATATAGATAACGGAAGCAGCTAGAGATCTGAAATTTTTCACGTGTATTAATAGGGATATACTTGATATAGAGTAAAAATTTCAAAAATATTTTCCAATTATTTTGGTCGTAAAACGTTTTTTTCGTTTTAATAAAGAAATATGCACACCTCGTGGATAAAAACAAAAAATTTGCCATCTCAGACACCTTTTACACAAACGATTTTTTTTTCGTGGATTTTGAACGGTAAACAAAAAACCTCGAAAATTTCATTTTTAATAATATAGATAACATGAAATAGGACTTTTATAATACAAAATCGTATGCCGTTTTTCAAAATCTAACTTACATTATATTTTGTTATAGTATTATTAATGATAATTGCGCCATTCGCAAGCCGATCGTTATGTATATTTAGTTTTGACAAAAATTATCAAATTTCACAAAAATATATAAAAAGTAATATGTTTTTAAACAATTTTTATAACAAAGGTAGACAAATATCAATGTCAGAAAAAAAGTTTATAAGAAATGAATACATCCTCGTGATAGCCTTATCTCATATATATTTTCCATTTTCGTAGTTTCTCGCCTTCGGAGATTTAGCGAAAACGCCATTTTGACCAAATTGACATTTTGCGACCTCAAAAATACTGTAAAAAAAATTCTTTTTCACACATCCCTTGTAACTAACTTTTTATTATCTCAAATAACACAGTTCAACAATTTTTTGAGAGTTATGAGTTAACTACAGAGATCAAACTTGCCATCTTAGGGAACATCAAATCCGTTTACCGTTTTTCCTAATCAAACTTAGTTAGTCAGGTATAAACATTGAAAATTTTAGAAAAAAGGTCAAAAAACAAAAAAGATTCAAAACAAAAATAAATTGAAATTTTATTTTTGTATATTCACAATAGTTAAAAAAAACAAACAATTGGTTTGAGGTTTCCCCCATACCTTTCCCCACTTAGGGGTGCCATACCCATTAGGGCTTTGACTCTTTAACCTGAGCAAAGCAATTAATATTGCCGACAGGTTAAATAGTAAGATTACGCACGCCGGCGACCTAGGTTTTTGGTCTAGGCTCTTTCTTTTAGACATATCGTTTAAGACCTACTGCCTAAGCAGGCCACTCAGAAGCTTTAAAGTGGTTGCACATGTATGCACGGATTCGAACTGGCAACCTCCTGCGTCTAAGGCAGAAGGTTTGCCACTGAGCTATTTGAGCCATTCACAATAGTTAAACTGTTAAATTTAAATTTCAAATAATAGTTAAAAACCGATAATACATCGTGTCGTATTTAAGTTTGGACGCGAAATATTTTGTATAATCTATATGCCGATGTAAGAGCTTGATATATTAATAAAAAATTTTTCAAGGACTTTTAATATGCAATAAAGATTTTAAATTTTTTCTTCTTCGGGTATATTTAGATATGTCAATTTGGCCAAAAAGGGCCATTTTCCGTTATAGACGGATCTAAGGAGCCAAAGACGGAAGAAACTATGAAAAACGAAATATATATATGAGATCAGGCCATCATGGGGATGCATTCTTTTATGTTTTCATAAAAATCTCGTCTCTGAAATTGATTGTTGACCTGTGTAATAAGAAATAAAATTTTTAAGGATATCAAGCTCTTAAATCAAAATTTAGATTATGCATTATTTTTGGCACCCAAACCTTTCAGAAAAACTATTTAAATGCTAATAACAAAAATTGGCGACTTTTTGTAAAAAAGTGTTCAATGTCAAAAGGTAAAAATTTAAAAATTTTTCAAAAAAAAAGAAATGAGTCTGAACGTGCCCTTGGCTTATTAAACTCAAATATTTGTTGATTTGTGTAATTGAGTTTAGTCATTTAATAATTTTAAAACTTCTATTCGGACTTAACATAGCAAATAGGGCCAATCAATAAAAATATTTATATATAATTTCTTACATTTTTTAAATTATGGCCAATTATTTGACCCGCGAATAGTAGGGTGAGAAATTCGTAACGCGAATGCTACAGTGCCGTCTATACTGAACCCAAATTTAAACCTCTAGAGCTTTGAAGTTATGAAATTTATTTTTTTATATTTTGTAGAAAAAAACGTGCTCTTTAATTATAAACCAATATAAGTTATCTTTAATGTAATAGAATTTATTTACCCCAAAGTAGAAAAAAATCTGAAAAATGGGAATTTTTTATTTGTCTATATTACATTAAATGAATATTGTTAATAAACTAAATGTATCAATTTTATTGATCGTGTTTTTAGAAAAAAAAATATTTTGATAAAAAATTATTTTTTTCTATTATTTACCATAAATATTTAAAAAAATAACCAGAAAATAAGGTTGGCAATATTTAAGTTTGAATTAATATTGAGGCAATATAATGCTTTTCAACATTAAAATTTATCATGTAAAATTTCTAAATTAATTTTGTTAGACTTAGACCAAATTTTAAACTAATTTTATTTATTATATATTTAAGAAAAAAGTTACAAAATAATTTCAATTTTTTTTTGAATTGTTTTTGTTTTTTTGACATTTTTTCTAAAATTTTTGAAGTTAATAGCTGTTACTAAGTTTGATTAGAAAAAACGGTAAACGGATTTGAAACCCCGATAGCAAGTTCAATCTCTTTTAATTAGCTCATAACTCACAAAAATTTGTTGACCTGTGTACTATTTCAAGATATAATTATATTTATGACACACCGACAAATAGACAATGAGATGTCACAAATATGTGCGATTACAATTGTTTTTATCGAAAAAAAATAAATTTTTAGATTTAAAATTATTTGTTTCATTATTTTTTAGTTTAATAAAATAGTTGGAATATCTAAGGTTTTTTGAAAATGATCCTAGGCTAAACACTCAGTTGTGCATTAGGATCGATATCTATTATGCGCCTTGGCTGATATTTTTTAAAATAAAATCTCCACGTCTACAACAGCTTTAAAGATTCTGATTGTTTTACTCTGGCAAGCGATTTTATATGCAACAAGTGAGAACCTAAATAAGAAGGTTAATGAAAATTCCATATCCAAAAATTACATATTTCACAAAAAATAAAAAGCTTAAATAAAATTCAAAGCCTAAATTCTTATAAAGTTTGGGCAATCTAAGTCATAAATATACTCCAGCATTAATTGTATAGACATGTTTTGATAATTAAAACAATGAAAAAAAAAACAACGCGGTATATAATATATCCTAAAATTAGTATAATTTCTTCCATTTGCCAATTTAAACTTTATTTTTCAACCAAACTAATTGAATGCAATTTTGAAGTCATTTCAATTAACTTAATGTCGTAAAAAAATAATTAAAATTAATCCAAACACATAGGTATTAAAAATGTCCCAGAGCTTTTTTATAAAATAGTGATCATAAGTTCTTTTATGCAAATTCAAATAATTGAATTTAAGCACATATAATTTCTCATTGAAACGATATATCAAGAGGTGACAGACAAAGTAATAAAAATTACAATGTTTAATTAAACTGAATTAACTTTTTATATATACTATAATTAACTGTTTATTAGTATGGAGATACACTATTATTTTAAATATTTAATCTATAAATAGTGATTAGGGTCTACATAATATAGGTAAAAATGATTGTTTAAAATATATAATATTGAGAACAGAGCCCTAAATATTATTATTTGTAAAAATAATAGATATTATATACATATAAATTATTATAATTTAATTTTATTTAACAGGACAACCTATCAAAAATATGTGTGGATAGATTTAATTGTAGGTCAAAGCAAAACGCTTTTTTGCCTAACTCAAAAAAGCAAATTTATTTAAAAGTAAATAAGAAAGAAATATACGACAATTTATAAATAAAAAATAGTCTTGCACCATTGTATAATACTAAAAGGAATTGTGTGCATGTTTTTTTAGATAGTGGTTTGATTTTGCATAAATATAACTAAGTTGATAAGGTTCCGTTTAAACTCGATGGGCCAGTATTTTGACCCGCTTGATTAACGTTTTTATCATGGATAATTGCCTCTTTGTTAGCATGTTCATTGTTTTTGTCTTCTTTATCATTTTCAATACTGTTATTAGTATTATTAATATTTTTATTATTATTGCTGACAGTTATTTTATCTTTATTCGATGATGTCTCTTCGTCCTCCTCCTCATCGATAGTGAGGCCCTCGAAAGCGGCGTCAAATTTAAAAACAAGTGGGTCCTCTTTGGACCTCGCGCTAAGGGGGCCACCCGGCTGAGTAACAACATTAGGAGTTATGGTAGCTAGAGTGAACCTGTTACGCCTAGCTTGATAACGATTATCTTTCCGCGAAAACCTAGGCGAATCAGAAGCAGGCTTCGATAAAGGATCGGTAAGAGCTTCACCATTTACCTCAGGTGTCAAATTGGAATACTAGATTAAGAAAAATTTCAATTTAACTTTGAGTCGATAAGTAAGTTTTGATAGAGCATTTAAATTAATACATTTAGTAATGACACTTTAAAGGTATTGCATAATATAATAAAAGTTAAATTCACATAATTTAATCGAACTATACAAGAGTGAAGAAATGGGTAAAACATATATAATCAACAGAAAGAAACTTACATCGCTAAAATTAGCGGTACCCCTATCGGAGTCACGGGATAGGTGTAAAGGCGGAGGCACGCCTCCATTAAACATCATAAGGGTGTTTCGACGTTTGTGAACCCCGGAACCTGCCGAGGACATTAAGTTTGATGCACGAACGACGGGATTGTTATTAGGGACGGGATAAATACTCCGTGAATGGGTGAAGGGGTGTGTCGATTTGAAGATAGGCGCAGGCTTTGACGCACTACCACCGGACGGCAAATGAGCAAATGAGCTGTGATGACTATCCATGGACGAATCGAACATGGGCTGGGAGGGGAAAGAACGATTGTCAAGGTAACCTTATGTATAATTAGGATTAAAAAACTTTTTATCAAATTGTGAGAGCTTTGAAAATTAGTACAAACATGATATAATAGCTTAATGAAGAGCAAAGCAATATAAAATGCATAAGATTTAATTACCCGATAAAAACATATGCATATTGTGCTTTAACTATAATTATCACAAAAATTGTTTAATCTTCACAAATTTTATAATTAAATGTATGTAAATAACAAGTCTTATAACAATAATTTAATCCTAGCCATTATCTATTAAACAGCTCCAAAGTTGTGAGATATATATGCTAACTTTAGAGATTCCTGCCATCTAAGAGATTCCAAATCCGCTTACCTTTCTTTCTAACCAAACTTTCTTGTAAACCAGTTAAACATCAAATTTTTTAAAAAAAAATGTTAAAAAAAAACAAAAAAAATGTATGTATATAAAACAGCTAAACAGTTTCAAACTCAAACAATGCAAACCGGTAAATTATCATGTAAGGTACAAAATATTTTGAATAATCTATATGCTTTTGTAAGAGCGATATACTTATAAATTTTATTACTCATTATTACAGATGAATGGAGGTTACAGTTAATTTCAATAAAAAAAAAAGTTTTTTTTGATTTTTTTTCTCTTTAAGGATTCTCGAGGTCGCAAAATTAGTCAATTTGGACACGACTTTTATCGATTTGGTCCGGGCTCAGATGAAAATTCGAAAATCGGAAAGAAATATTGAGATAGGGCCAGCGTATAGATTATCAAATTCATAAACCTCTAACAACATTGACTGAATTTTATTGACTTGCGTGTCTTTTTGCAAAATTATAATAAAACCTAGCATTTAATATTGAACACTTAATAATCCCTTTATATGATTAAAATATGTATAACTTTTACTAATGCTAGGTCTAGAATATCGCCTGGCCTTTTCAAAGAAAGAAGTTTCACCGGTGGCAGATTGAGGCCCGGCACTGTAACCCATATACGAGCTCCGACGTGATCGTTGTGGACTAGCAGATCGGTAAGGAGGTTGACCGGAGGATGCCGCCCCAAATTCGTCAGCCAGGTCTGAGTTAACGGGCCGACCAAACACGAATTGGTTTAGGGGGTAATCTGCTTTAAGGTATTTCGATTCGACAAATTCACTCTCTCTACGTCTTAAAAAATAAAAGGATATTATTTAGATGGTAAGAGATGTATAGCGCCTAAGCAAAACTTTTTAATTAGCTAATTCTGGGATATACAATGAAAATTCATTGTCTAAAGCAACAAATAATTTTATGTATTGGAACAGAATTAAGAAAGCGTTGCAATTTGGTGGTGTAAAGGGAGAGAAAAATTGATAAAGTACAAAGCTTTGTCGGATTTTGTAATCGATTCCCTTTTACCATCGTGGCTTCTTGGAGTGCCGGTGGCTTTATTAACTTCTCCAGCCTCAAGACCATTCCTATCGGTATCGTACAAAAGTTCCTCGGGTTGAATCATGAGCGCCGCGGCACGTAATTTACCTTAAACAATTAGCAAAAATGTAAAATTGCGCGATTCTGAAAATTTAAAAATTATCTAAGATAATATACGGTTTATTTAAATATTCAACAGAGATCCGCAGCCGGCCCGGAAACCCGGACCCGGCGCCGGCCCGGGTTCGGGCCGGGCTGGCGCTGACTGGAAAAAATTAACATCCGGGCGGGCCGGGCCTGACCTAATAAAAAATTTTCTCGCTCGGGCTGGCGCAAAAATTAAGTCGGGCCGGGCCGGGCCTAGGCCCGGCCCGGCCCGGGTTGGTTAAATAAATTAATATATATAAAATTAGTTATTAAATTATTTTTTATTAAACTTCATTACAGCATAACTTCTCTGTAAATAAGTTTTTCTTTTAATATAGATTAAATGGCCTATTTTTTTCTCACTATAATTTTCATTCATTGATAAAATTAATTTTCCCGCAATATGGACCTAAAACAAAAAATTGAAGATAAGATTGTTGATGAAAGATCCAATACGCACGGCAAATCTATTGTCTGGACCAATTTCAACCTCCTTTTTGAGGACAACAAAAAATTAGGTATAATATCAATTGAACCAATTTTATTTTAATTATTTTATTTTTTTTTATAATTTTTAGATTACGTTATATGCAAAAATTGTAGAGAGGTTTTAAAATACAGCCATAGCACAGGAATCTCAACACTTAGCAGGCATAAATGTCAAACAAAACTGTCAGAGAATGAAATAACAAAATACACTAATAAGACTTCCTTCACCATTACGAGAATGAAGAATCTAATTATAAAAATAATTAAACCCGGGTTTTAGCCGGGCTTAAAATTTTTCTTCCGGGCCGGGCTCAAAAATTTTAAAAAAAACCGGGTTGGGCCGGGCCGGCGTAAAGGCAAAAAAATTGAACCCGGGCCGGGCCGGGCCGGCGTAAAGGTAAAAAAAATTAAACCCGGGCCGGGCCGGGCTCCCAAATTTTGGTTTTTGCGGATCTCTGATATTCAAGGCGTACCTCAATAAATTGATTTTGGTAAAAGTCGTAGAAGTTATAAAATGACAAGATATACTCCATAAAGCTTTGTTCCTATTAAACGGAGTTTCCTCCTTGGTTAATTTTGATGGTCTGCTGGAATGATCGCGGTTAATACTAGAATTTTCCGAGCCCTCAGGATTATTATGATGATGCGAAGGGTAAACCGTAGGCCCTAAATCATCAGTTTGAGGCAGTGCCGGAAAGTCAGGCGTAAAATCTTGCGACATAAATCGGGGGCGCGAAGATTGAGACATTTCAATTTTATTCTATATTAGTAGGACATGGAAAGTAAAATTATTAAAAAAAAAATGATTTGACTCGGTTTTTTCTCTCAGCAGAACGCTTGTTGGTGTAGCCTAAAAATTTAAACTGAGCCTTATCAATTGTTCTATGGTAAATATTTTCACACATATTTTAAATTTATAATAAATAAATCGTAAATAAATACATTATTGTTTATGATTTAACATAAACACATACCCAATTTAAAGTGCTGTTAGGGCTTAAGTAAAGTAATAAATATCGTGTAAAAAACTCTCACAGCGGCAACCTAGGTTTTTAGTGACTATGCATATCGCTTAGGGCCTAGTGCCTAAGTTAATAATTAAACAACCAACTTCAAAGTAATAAATAAATGAACATTTAACGAAAATATAAAAATTGACAGCGAACTAGACTTACTACATAACATAGATTAGATTCCTATGAATTACTGAATATTATTAGATTATAATGGCACCTTATGATATTTACCGCTCTTCGAAATTTTGTCAAACTTCCGTTAATTAATGTCTTAGATAGGTAAAAATGAATTATACAAAACTTTAGTGCTTATTCGTCCAATTTATTACAAAAATTTACAAAGAAAGCCTTTAAAATCAAGAGACAAAAAAAAATATGTAAAAAATATCTAAATATGGACATTTTAAAAATATAGGACAAAAATCACCCTTTATATTTTTCCTATATTAAACACATTTTTTAGGGCCAACTATTAAATAGAGAGGAATCGCTATAATAAAATCTGGACGAGTTTAAGAACAAACAGATTTTGAGAATGGGCATATGTCTTTTTAAAAAATCATATAGGTAATCATTATCTCGACCGAAAGCTTAAACTTGTTGATATGTGTGAGAAGCAATGATTTATTTATCAATGCAAATTGTAAAACCTTCTCATTTTGTATGGTCCCGTCAGTAATATTAGGAAGTAAAATCATGTTTGAAGGTACATCTATATCAAGTGGCTGTAAAAAGGTGTAAACACCCGGCTCGTCTATTTTTGTCATCATATCCTTGGGAAGTTCCATGAAAACAACTTCCTTGTAGCCTATTAAGATATAATAAATTATAAATTAATGGATTGACATCTAACAATTCGAAATCAAATTCACTCTTATAAGGTAATTTAAATTTTTATCCTAAATGGCCCAATAATCAATATACTTTTTTACAAATAATAATAATTTTCCTACGTAATAAAAGACAAAGTAAAACAAAATATTAAGAGTTTAATCGTAATATAAAAAGTTAAGTTATAAAATTTAAACCGTCGAAAAGTGAGTATTTTCTAGGTGCTTTAGGCTTGTTGGGTGCACCTGTATCTTCAACATTTTGAAGCCTCGTTTCACCCGTTTTGATAGAGGGAGCGTTGGGGTTAATGAATAGTAAATCTTTGATGCTTAAATTGGTTGAGCCTTAAACATGTATATTAAATATGAAAATATAAAACATTTTGAGGGAATTTTAAAAATATTTTACAATGAAAAAAAAACCTCAAAAGTACTCCGCTGGTTAAACTAAGGTTAAATGTTAAGATTTGTAAAAAAATATATACAACGTTTTTTTTAAGATTAGAAAATATTTTAATATTGCTACATATAAAAAAAGATTCAAAGTTAATAAAAATATAATATATATAAAATATTTAAAAAAGTGTATAATTAACACGATAAAAACCTGAAGCATTGACTAGATCAATAATTTCTCGAGCTTTTTTGTGGACGGCCTTGTTTAGGATTTGATGGTTAGATCGTTGTATACGGAAAGCAATTTGCTGCAAGAGTTGGTGGTTCTCTGTATAAGGACCCCATTCGGGTGTTGCTTGAATGCATTTCAAGAGGCGCTAATGCAGATTAATCAAGTTGCATATTTTAAACATATATTAATAGATAATTAAAATAAATAAAAGGGGAAAAATTAAAATTTTATACAATCAAACACAAAATAAAACATATCAATTGATAGGCCAAATCAATTTGAAAAGCCATGCGAGGTAATTAAAAAAAAACCATTAGTTGGAAAAATTTGTATAGCTAACCTCTTTAAGCGATAGTGTCACTAATTGACCGGTAGGTTCCTTTTTAAAACCTAAACGATTACGGGCCCGATTGAAAAAAAGCCGACGGGGGCTATGAGGCGCAGTCCCATTCCCACTTCCAGTGCTATTAATGTGTTTCCGTCTACCGGTGCTATTACTCCGTAAATTACCATTTGTTTTGTTGTTGGCTCTGTTCAAAATAGAAGAGGCAGATGTTGATCTCGTATTATTTGTTGTAGTATCGCGACGCTCATTACCGGAATTATCATTACGGGTATGAAAGTTTTCTAAAATTTTAAATATATTAGGTTAGATTAAAAAATGCTAAGTCATAATATTACACAGGTCGACAAATTCAAATGTCAGAAAAAAAGTTTTTGGAAACTGAAATGAATGAATCCCCATAATAGCCTAATTTGATATATATTTTCCGTAGTTTAACTGTCGGCGATATACGTCCATATCAAAAAATAGCCTTTTTTGACTAATAAACTGATTTTGCGACCTTAGAATACCGGATTTTTTTGCATATTAGAATTACTTGTAATATATATTTTTTATCTCATATAATAAGAAATTAAATTTAATTATATCAAGCTCTTACATCAACATTTAGATTATACAAAAAATTCGGCACCCCAGCCTTAAAGGGACACTATATATTATTGGTTTTTAATGAAAGTATTGTTAAGTTAAAATTCAGTAGTTTAATAAAAGTAATTTTTTTTCAATTTTTTTTTCTTTTTGGTATTTGTTCTTTTTAACATTTTTTTCGAAAATTTACAATGTTTATAGCTGACAAAGTTTGATTAAAAAAACGGTAAATGGATTCGGGAATCCCTAAAGTAGCAGGTTGGGTCTCTGTAGTTAGCTAATAACTCTCCAAAATTTGTTGACCTGTGTTATAAATCAAATTTATGTAGCTAGTAGGCCAATGAAACATTAGTGCAGTGGACCGTGGTTAGTATTATGCTGACGAAAAAGGAGAGACCTGAATCAGTGAGGAATTTGTTTGGTGTTTTCATAAAAGAAACTCCCTTGGAACGTGCATTGTGATGCGGGGTAGCAGATCTACTTCGCCGAAGGCTAGCATTTAAATTCTCGGAGCTTGTTTCTTCCTCATCTTAATAAATGGGATATTAAAAATCACATACACAATCACGGTTATTTTATAAAGAGTCATATGTCCTTTCCTGCTAAACATAAAATATTAAATGGAAGTTTTTATAATCTAGACTATGTTTCACATTCATTTTCATACGAATGACACGACTAGTTTTTAATCTAGGATATTTTTGAAACTTGTTATAAAATATCTTGTCACAATGATTTAATTTATTTTTTGAGTATTGAATCTGAAAAAAAGGTCAAGATTTTATAATATCAAACTGTCATACATACCCCTCGGTTCCTGCATAGGAATGCTAACAGCATTTTCAATATCGTCATCCTTTTTACTTCTAAATTTCGTACTATTTGTTTGAGGGGTAAGACTCCTCCGCTCTCTTTTAACATTATACGGAGGCGCCAGAGATGACGTGAAAGGGGCTTCGCTTTGTGGGGACGCGCTCGTGTTGGGGGCATTGCGATTGGCAGAGGCCAGCAGGATACGCTGGACGCCACTCATTTTATATACATCAGAGTTTGCAACTGGAACAGACTTCCTAAGGCTCATGGACGATGAAGTTCCGTTAATATCGCCGGCATCATCATTATTAGCATTGTGTTTACCATCAATTTCGGCATTATCGTTGCTGTTATTGTTATTCGTGTTGCCAGTATCATCGGTTAGGGTTCCGTCAGAGGCGGCAATGAGATCGGGCCGGAAAGATTCGGTGGAACCTGGAGATAGGTAAATTGTATGAGGTTCGAACATAAATTTATTGGGTTTGCGTTATATTATATGATTATAGCTATAAGTTTTTATGATATAAATGATAAAGTATATTAATTTAAAACATTATTTTAGATGAAAATTATAAAAAATCGTTACATAATGGTATGCAAGTTTAGAGCTGTAGAAAAGGTAATTAAACATATGCGCACAAAATAAAGTCATATTATGCAATAAACATGTATACCATTCTTATGAAGCCGTTCACCAATGTTGGGCGTATTCGGCGGTGAATTTGTCTGTGGAAGGAAACTTACGTTAGAAGTTGCTAAATGTTCCCCTGGCTGTGCAGAGCCGTCGTGTAATGCATCCGATGACATTGACGTACCTCTCACACATTGACATATTCCATTCTGTAAAATGAGCAAAATGTTGCTTTTAATGTTTATATTACACAGGTCAACAAATATCAATGTCACAAAAAATAAGTTTATAAAAAATAAAAGAATGCAACCCCACGATAGCCTCATCTCATATATATTTTCCGTTTTTCTTAATCTTCCACCTTCGGCTCCTTATATCCGTCCATAACAAAAAATGGCCTTTTTGATTAAATTGATAGACCTTAATATACCGTAAAAAAAATTTAAGAATCTTTTTTTCATATAAAAATCCCTTGTAACTGATATTTATCATTATAGATAGAGAAATAAATTTTATTAATATATCAAGCTCTTATATTAGATAATTAATACAAAATATTTCAAGTCCAAAGTTAAATACGACACGATACATTATCGGTGTTTAATGAAAATTGAAGAGTGAATTTAACAGTATATATGCAAAAAAAAAATTAAATTATTTTTTTTTCGAATTTTTTTGTTTTTATGGCTTTTTTTCTAAAATTTTCAATGTTTATAGCTGCCTAACTAAGTTTGATTAAAAGAGTAAACGGATTTGAAAATCCCTAAGATGGTAGGTTTGATCTCTGTAGCTAACTCATAACTCTCAAAAATTTGTCGATCTGTGTTATTACTAGACGTTAAAAATGTATGATCGCAACTTATAAGCACATTGTTCAAAGAAGTAGTGCCAAAAAATTAAATGAACCCACCTCGCTGTTGCAACATCGATTCCGGAAGCGGCCAAACAAGTTTTCCATGCAGGCAACTAAGGGTGCAAAGCATCCATACCTCCGGAGGCTTGAGGCAGTGGTTGAGTCATTGTAAAAGTTACAGCAAATTGAAGGGAACCTTATCTGCTGTCTGAGCGATGATCCCTTAGTTGCCGTCTGATTAAATTAACAAAATGTTATTGTGTTATTTTACAAAACATTTCAAGTGTAAAAGTAATTACTTAATGTTAACTAGAATTTAATAGTTAACTTGATTAATACTTTTAAAAAAACATTTTCAACAATTTTTTTCGGATGAGCAATTTTACATAGAAAACAATATTGCGGGAGAGAATAAAAAAGGGCAAGTTTAAACCCAATTTATTATAAAAAGGTAGAAATACTTTTAATGCAGGTCTCAGATGAAACAAAAATATTCAACATATCCATTTTATGTTTGTGACAAATTTAAGAAAAAAGGGCTATTGCAGTATGTATATATTTATACTAATCTAACATTTTCTAATGTTCTTTATTTTTTTATTTATTTTTTATAAAAGGCGAGCCAAAACTATTCTCCCCCATGCAAAAAACCAAACATTACGATAATAAAACCACAAAATAAACGTAAAATTGAATATTATGTCATAAATTACGAAATGAATAAAAAATAAACTCAAAAATTAAAAAATAAATTTGACAATCGTTAAATAAAATAACTTGAATTTAATGTGTTAATAAAGGGTTAAAGATAACAAGAAAGAAAAAAGTAATGTTGAGCGAGTCAACAAATAACTTTTACGTGTATATCACTGCCAGCGACAGAGCTCCCATCTTCCGAATGAGTTCGTTTATTCTGGCAGGCCAAAGGCCGACACCGGCAAAGCACGAGAGGTGGCAAGACCCCGCGGAAGAAATAGTAGATGAAGTAGCCAGCTATAACTGAAACGGGTAAGATAGATAGGAGCCAGGCAACTGCCGTTATCCAGCGAGATTTTTGAAAACCGGATGGGTAGGGGAGTATTATGTCGCGGTTGTCGAGGATCGAACCTATATATTAAAATTTTAAAACCATACAAAAAATTAGAGCTGAACATATCCCATTTTAGGGCTTAAATTTATTTTTTCTACTCTTACAAACTAAGTTAAATTAACAATTTTAGCTTTAAGCGACAAAACTCTAGTATAATAAATTTTTCGTCTCAAATTTTGTCCGTTGCATAAAAAACCATCCTAAATTTTTTCCAGTCTGGCAAAAATTAAGGAAAATAGCAAAATACGATAAAATGGTCAACAAATTATTATTAACAAGGGGATTAATTAAGGTAAACAAAATACTTAAAGAGTAGCCACCACGTGATTTATTTTATTAAATAATTTTCAAATGTTTTGTGACAATGCAAAAAGCCCAATTCGTTTTAGTGTTTTAATATAAGGCGAAAATTAAAAATACCTTATCATAGAATCATTAATAACACAAGACAAACAAACTAAAAACTAAAAAAAATTTCGTAGTTTTCATTTTCAGCTTGCTGTAAAAATTTTAAAGCCAAAAAATGTCAAAGTGAAGTTTCTTGTAGCCCCGAGCTTGAAACGTAAAAAGTATAATTTTTTTTAGATAAACAAGGCTATTGAGATTTTGATTCCTATATACAAAAATATCTAAGTTTAATGGTATATTTAAAAAAAAATAAATAAAAATATAATTTTTATTGACAAGTTTAAGTTTTAGTTAATTTAATTAGAGCATTTTGTTTTCATAATTATTTTAGTTTTCAGGTCTCATTTGCATGTGAGTGAGAGTCGATCTAATAAAACGGCAAAAAATGTTGGGCCATGTCAAAAGACATACTTATAGTAATGACGATGAGCATAAGAGGCGTCACATAGCTCCACATAACGTACCAAACGAGCCTAAATGGGTGTCTCAATATAATGCGGATATCTAAGAGCAAATGGTTAGCTCCATAGACCCAGCTAACAATCACGCATTCGAGAATAGCTATCGCAAGTAAAGACCATGCCGTTGTTTCAAAATCGATAAATTCAATTAGGTATATACCGATCTAAATGTCATAGATGTAACGAATAAAATTATCTAATAAAAAAAATATGGAAAGTTTATATAACATGTAGGAACTGAAACAAATAATGATTAAAAAGTGAGGTAAAATGTAAAATAATGCAGACCTTAGTTGCGAAAATAAGTCCGAGTAGGAAGAGAACGAGCGAGGTAACAAAAATAATTCGCAAGGGTTTGGTAAAATGAGGTATTTTTTCGTCAATCATAGAGGTAATGAGTGTCTTCACGCACAAAATCTGACAATTTACACCGAGTTGAGAGATCGTAGCGAATATGAGGAAGCCCCAAAGTGGAGTGATCGGAAACGTTGATGATATCACGGGATAAATCACGTAAATAAAACTTGGATCTAATTATACAACAAAATGAAATAAAAGTTTTGATTTAATATAATAAGAAAATACTTGAAAACTCCTCAAATTATACTTTATCCAACTTAATCTATACCCAATAAAAAAATTAAAGAACTTTTAAAAGATTTTGCGATAAATTAAAATAACTTTTTGGCATCAGCAAACTATGTCTTTTCATACAATAAATAAGATAAATTTAAACAATTTCTTGGCATCTTCAAGTGGGCTATGTAATTTCATAGATAAAATTTAAAACTTGGTTCGGCTTGTCTATAAAAATAAAAAAATTACCTTTAGGCGCAATTTCGTCAAAGGGGACACAAGTGTTAAGACTGATATAGGAGACCATAGCAAAGCTAATTACACCGACCATGATAGCGGCTAAGGCGTTGACGCAGGGCACAATAAGCGAATCACGGAGCAGGTTATTGAAGAAACCGTTATGGCTGGCCATCATAATTATCGGGCCCCAGCAAACGAAATTGCTAAAAAAGGATTGGACTATGGCATCGTGCCAAACCTGTTAAAGGGTAATTAATCAGTTTAAAAATATATGTAGTTTTAATAGGTCGGAAACCTGAATAAATTTCGTAAGAGTTAAATATAAATGAAATTATCTTTTAAAAAAATATGGTATCAAAATAATAATAGGGGTAAATATTTTTTTATATATCATTTACTATAATAATTATGGTCATGATAAGACTGAATACAAACTAGAAACAGATCAAATAATTTTTATACATGTATAAAATTCAAAACTGTTTCCCCAATCAAATTTTTTTTTGTTTAGTTGTAAAGAAAGAATAATCTAATACTTCGGCTGTGAAGATGCGTTTATCAGGCAAGAAAAATTTAATGATTCCCGGACTGGAGCCCAAGAGCGATTGTACCCGTATAAATATCACCAGCAATAATACATAAGGATATAGACAAGCGACATAAGTAACCTGATAAAAATAGGGGAGAGACATAACTTTAGGTTTTGTGTAAATAAGACATATTTAAATTTGGAAGATTGATATTTAAATACTTTACAATAGCCCACCATACTGGAAGTCCAAAACTTGTAACAACCAACTTCAATCATGGATCCACACAAATGGGTTAGGCCATAACGGCCTAGCCCACATGTCTAGATTACACAATTCATGTTTTATTATTGAACAAATAGTTTATATGATTATTTTAGTTAATCAAATCAATTTTGGAAGCATAAAAGTAATTTATTGATAAATAATGAAATAAAGTTGCAATAACTAATTGCAATTTAAGGAGGTTTATATACAAACACAAAAGTGTAACATTATCAATAGTTAACATAAGGCAAGCATATCAAATAATTTGTAACTAACTTTTCCCGAAAATCGATGTCCCTTGATGAGTACGGCAAACACAATGATCCATATAAAAAGTGAACCAAGACTCATCTGCCAACTAAGTCCTACACTTTTATGTTTGGAGTACTGTCCCAGAAATACCCTTTAAATCATAGATATGTTTATGTAAAGTAAAAAATGCTAAAATAATTAATGAGTTTAAAACGTATTTAAATTATAATAAGACCTAAATTAAAAATCGAGTTAGATTGTGATACCACTGCATGCTGGATATTTTTTAATTCAAAAGTTGGATCTGTTTTAATTTAAAAATTGAATTTATTATATTTTCATTTTTATACTAGCACTATCTATTTTAATTAAAAAAACATATAAGTTGGACAGGGTAGATCAAACAAAAGTCTAAACAAGGCCCAAAAACCCTTTTTGCTCTAAAAAGATGTAAAAATGCAAGCCCGTGGTATTTACAAGCCTTCAATTTATATATCAATTTATATAATAAAATAACTCGGGAGAAGGAATTAACAGAAACCTAAGATATTCATCCGTAGATAGGACAGGGTTATCGCTGTAGTTCGCAAAAATGGCTTCACTTTCATGTTCACTGAATTTGATGACAATTCGAGGGTCAAACAAATTTCGCGAAAAATCTGTAGTAGTTCGCACGGTGGTTGACATCGTAGTCGCAATGCTGGTGGACACCGGAGAAGTAATGACTAATAAAAATATAACATAAAAAAATATAATCAAAAAATAAAGTAATTGTTATGAATAAATGCTTCTTGCAATTAAAATTGTATATTAATAACCAAATACCCCATCCATATATATAGGTTACGTTCGTAAGTGCCCCGTATTAAAATTTTTTTTAACTTCAATATTTAAAAACAAATTCGGTATGGCTCTTTATTTAAAAAAATAATTGAGGTACAAAAAATAGGTACAAAGTTTAAGATATTTTTCTAACTTAATTAAATTTAAATGAGAAAAAAGGCTTAAATAGAGAAGAGTTTAATTTATTTGCATAAATACATTATTTAAACGGCTCATATATATATGTTACAAACATCGAGCAGGCCCGATAAAAATCCAAATATATAGTTAGTCCATGAAAATAACTCCAAACCTCATCTATAATTCAAACACCAACCTTTTAAACCATCGTCCGACATATTCAAACGTTTGAGGCTATTTATTAGCAGTGTTCGATTTGTATTGGCGGAGGTAAGCGGGCTCGGTGATTGGCCAAAGTTAAAAGGGTTTAGGGGATCAGAGGCCGCAGGATCGAGCACGGGATGCGAAAGTTCTTGGATGATGGCGTCGATGTAGGGTTTCGGTAAAATAAAATTTCGCGAACTCCCGCCGGGACCACCTTGAAATCTTGTTAGCAATGATGTCGTATTAGTGTCATTCGAAACAGCCGTTGCATTGTCGATCCCTAAAAGAGCAAATTATTTTTACGAAACATATATGAAATTAAAACATATTAGATAAAGGGAGGCAATACTCGAATAGCTACTCACAATGGTTATTGATTGGCGTATTAATTTGAGGTGGGCAAAATCTCCTCATTTGCCAAAAGCGTATATCTAGCCTCAAAATTTGTTTTTTTCTCCAAAAATTAATAGACCACTCAATTGGTAATTGATTGCAAAACCATGTATCATTGGTGTATTTATTCTCAAAAAATGAGTTCACCACTTAAAGCTCTAAAATATGTACACATTAAATCCATTATAAAATAAAAACCAAAATTAAAATCTTCTAATAAAGGGTGCGGCTAGTGATAAATATTTGTAAAAAAAATCGAAAGGAAATGATTCACATCAAAGTGGCTAGTTTGAAAAAAAATTGTTTGTTAGGCATACCCTAAAACAGGCAAATTATATTAACATTTTTTAATGTTAGCCATTATTTTATCTTTTAATTTAAAATTTGTATGGCCATAGCCTAAACAACCGGCTCGTGATTAAGTTTTTTGTTGAACAAACTTTCATGTAGAGCAAGGGGGCATTGTTAGCAGGTGAAAGACTCTGGCCTTGGACTTTTGCTAGGGTTGTAAAGCCTGCATGCTAGAATATTCCCGAGAGTGCGGCGTCATTTCAATGAATGTTATGGTATTGGCGGAAAGAGGCGTTAAATCCTACTGACCCATGGGGTTGTCGCCGCATAGCAATTTCAATGCTCCTCACCCCCAAAAAACCTAATATAAAATATCATCAAAATCATTTTCAGCGACGACATGTTTAGAAAATTGGTAAATGTCAAATTTCAAACGTAATCGCGTGCGATTAAAAGCGGGCAAAAAGGAGGGCACGCAATCGTACAGAAATCCACGGCGGTTCACGTAGGAAGAACTTACGGCAGGCACCTCTTTGAAGTAATAATAAAATTGTTTGTGGCGCTTGAGGGAATTCCTCTGGGGTCCTGTGGAATGTAGGACGGAATTTTCAAAGTTTGTCATGCTAATGTTGGAATTTATGGCCCGGACAAATCGAATACTGACACAATCTAAAGGCCACATTAAATATCAATTATAATTATAAATTTGAGCAGATTTTTGAATTTATGAAATATTGCTCAGATTTCGAACATATCTAATCTATATTTGATATTGAAGAAAACATATATAATAGCCTGTGATATAAAAATGTATAAGTAAAAAAAATGAAAAATACCAGGGGTGTTCCACCAGTTATCACAATACTCCCACGGTAACTTTTCTTGCAGTGATGCAAAAGTATACAGGATGCTGAGCGAATTGATCATGTTAAAGTACATGGCAGCTAACGTGGAAATTATGACCATCGCATAGCCAATGCCTGGGGTTAAAAATAAAGAAATGAACCGAATTCCGTTAAAATAAAAAGATTGATTAGCTTTTTTGGTAACAATCCAAGTTACTTAATCAAAAGCCTGAACACACAGCAGGCTGCTAAGCTTAAATAGAATTGTAAATTTAACAAATATAGTCGCTTCAAATGGCTCAAAGTTTATTTTGCCGAATTTTCAAATATTAAGCGAAAATATATTCTGCAATGGCAATGCCCATGATTATTCAGCAAATGCCTCAGAAGTTGAGCTAAATAACATTTAATTTTAGACTGACGATAAAAGCCACATGTAAATTGTAAAAAATTTTATATACACATTGTG
This sequence comes from Acutogordius australiensis, assembly GCA_030555515.1. Lineage (NCBI taxonomy): Eukaryota > Metazoa > Nematomorpha > Gordioida > Gordea > Gordiidae > Acutogordius > Acutogordius australiensis. The sequence goes on from CM060243.1 coordinate 19,678,643, forward strand.
CAATTAAGTTATCACCCACCTAAGGGATTAATTACGTACAAAGGCTTAACAAGGTTAAATATAATTAGTGAAAAATATTTTAATTACCATGAATATGCATTTTTAAAATTAATGTTATATTAATAATACAATGATAAGAACCAAAAATAAAAATTAAACATCTAATATCTTCAACAATTATTGTATACAAACATCGATTTAATAAATAGAAATAAGTGTATGGAAACCTTTGAAAGCAGGTGATATAACCCAAATGGCCAACGGGCCTCGGCTCGAAAATTGCCCGAGTGAAGTTTCGAGGAAAAAGAGAGGAATAATGATCACCACTGTGCTTACAAGATAAGCTATTACAAATGAACCTAACAGGGCAGTTAACAATATAAATAGAATTAATATTTTTATTATAAATAAATAAATTAGACAAAAATTTATATTTTATCCCCATATGACACTAATTATACTAAAATATACAATTATATTTTACCGCTTTCCTTGGCAGCATGGATATAAAATTTAAATTATCTAAAAAATGATTTTGAAGATCTAATAAATCAGTAAAAAAATCTTTTTTTAACAAAAATTGTGATAATTACGTTAGTTTTGAAATAAAAGGAGAGTTTATGCTAAGAAATGCGAAACATTTTAACAACCAAGCCTTATTAATTGGCCCTTTCAGGTCGTCACCTATTCTCTAATAAAAATCTTTTCATGCTTTTAGACCAACCTCACGCAAAGCTTAAATGCCGAGTTAAAGGATATGATTATTCGATGCTAAAAATTTTAGCAAACGGGCTATTAACCATTTTCTAGCTGGCGAGATTAATCTAACTAAAATGAGAATGCATTAATGACCTTGGTTTGGTTAGGTGTCAAGAATAACCAAAATAACATTTAAATTTATAATTGTCAGTAGAGAGCGTCAAAACTGGTTGATTAGCAATCTCGGCATGCCAAGCACTAAAGACGTAAGGGAAACTGCACATTCGAATAAAAAAATGACCATTATTAACATGTGGTATTGTATTTATTAAATTCAAAAAAATTAATTTAAAAATTTTTTTTTGAGATTTCAAAATAGGCAAAATAGGGTACCCGACCGTGTCTTATGTATGACACAGGTCTAAAATATATGAAGGTCCAAAGATTTGTAAAACCTAAGTAAACTATTTTACACTATAATACTATCTCCAGATTTTCCGTTTTTAATTTTATTTCTTTCCTTGGCCTGGCAAATAAATTTATTAAAAGATGACAAAGGCGAAT